>PVJL010003125.1:77638-165777 GCA_004026885.1 Lyroderma lyra
AAAATATTAGCAAATAGAATACAACAATGCATCAAAAAGATCATACATCATGATCAAGTGGGATTCATCCCAGGAGCACAAGGATGGTTCAACATATGAAAATCAATCAATGCGATATACCACATAAACAAAATAAAAGATAAAGACCACATGATCATATCAATTGATGCAGAAAAAACATTAAACAAGATACAACATGGATTTATGATAAAAACACTGAATAAAATGGGTATAGAAGGAAAGTATATTGACATAATAAAGGCCAGATATGACAAACCCTCAGTTAATATCATACTGAATGGGAAAAGCTGAAGCCCATTTCCCTAAAATCAAGAACAAGACTGGGATGCCTGCTGTCACCACTACTATTCAATACAGTACTGGAAATTCTAGCTAGAGCAATAAGGAAAGAGAAAGGAATAAAAGATACCCAAATTGGGAAAGAAAAGGTGAAATTGTCACCATTTGCAGATGACATGATCCTTTCTATAGAAAATTTCAAAGACTCCACCAGGACACTATTAGAAATAATAAGCGAATACAGTAAAGTCGCAGGATACAAGATCAATACACAAAAATCAACAGTACTCCTATATACAAACAACAAATTCTTTGGAAAAAGAAATGAGAGAGTCAATACCTTTTGTTATCACAACAAAAAGAATGAAATATGTGGGAATTACCTTAACAAAGAACGTGATGGACTTAAACACAGAAAACTATAAGACACTTTTGAAAGAAATTGAAGAGGACACAAAGCAATGAAGAGATATTCTGTGTTCATGGATAGGAAGACTTAGCATTGTTAAAATGGCCATATTAGCCAAAGCAATTTACAGATAATGCAATTCCCACCAAAATCTCACAATCGTACTTTCAATAAATAGATTAAAAAATTATCAGATATGTATGGAACCACATAAGACCTTAAATTAGCAGGGCAATACTACATAGAAAGAAGAAGACTGGTAGTATCACACTCCCCGATTTCAATTTATATTACAAAGCATCAATAATCAAAACACCTTGGTATTGGCAGAAGAACATAAATACAGACCAATGGAACAGAATCGAAAACCCAGAAACAAATCCACAAATTTATGGAACAATAATTTTTGATAAAGGATCAAAAACATCCCCTTCAGTAGGTGGTGCTGGGAAAACTGGAAAAACACATGCAAAAGAATGAATCTGAGCTGTAAACTCTCACCATATACTAAAATTAATTCAAATGAATTAAAGACCTCCATATAAGACCTGAAACACTAAACTGTATAGAAGAAAACATTGGTACTAAACTTAGAGACCTAGGGCTCAAGGAAGACTTCATGAACCTTATCTCAAATGCAAGGGAGGTAAAAGCAAAAATAAATGAATGGGACCACATCAAACTAAAAAGCTTCTTGCACAGCAAAAGAAACCATCAACAAAGCAAAAAGTCAACTGAATGGGAAAAAATATTTGCAAATAACTCATAAGTGTCTAGTATCTAAAAAATATAAAGAACTAATACAACTTAACAACAAAAAAACATACAACCCATTTAAAAATGGGGAGAGGACTTAAACAGATACATCTCCCACGAAGAAATACAAATGGCCAGCAGACATATGAAAAAATGCTCATCCTCATTAGCTATCAGGGAAATACAAATCAAAACCACAATGAGATACCACCTCACACCTGTGAGAATGGCTCTTATCAACAAGACAAGGAATAACAAGTGCTGGAGAGGATGTGGAGAAAAAGGAACCCTCACCCTCTGTTCTTGAGAGTGCAAACTGGTGCAACCGCTATGGAAAATGGTGTGGAGATTCCTCAGAAAATTGGGAATGGAGTTACCATATGACCCAGCAATCCCCCTTCTGGGGATCTACCCAAAAGACTTGAAAACCTTAGTCTGCAAGACGTATATACCCCAATGTTCATTGCAGCACTTTTCACAGTGGCTAAGTGCCCTTCAATAGATGACTGGATAAAGAAGCTGTGGTACATATACACAATGGAATATTACTCAGCTGTAAGAAAAGATGAAATTTTGCCATTTGCAACAAAATGGATGGACCTAGAGATCATCGTGCTTAGTGAAATAAGGCAGACAGAAAAAAACCAAGAACCACATGACTTCACTCATATGCGGAATATAAAACTAAAAGCAACAAACAAAAAAACTCATGGACACAATAGTTTAAGAACTATTTAAGATTAAAGGGGGAGAGGTGAAAGAAAAGGGAGTGGGAGGGTGAGGAGGGAGGGGGAGCCAAATATATGGTGATGGAAGGAGAACTCACACTGGGTGATGAACACATAACGCAACAAATAGACAATGCACTATAGAATTGTACACCTAGAACCTATGTAACTCTTGATAGCCAACCTCACCCCAATAAGTCTAACAATAAAAATATTTTTATATTAAAAAAAAGAGATTAGTTTCTAAAGGAGGAAGCTGAAATTATCAATTCAGTATTGTTTTCCAAATTAGATATTTAGTGTTATATTATCCTCCTAAGAACTGCATTAACAACAATCCAAATTTTTTTCTTTGACTCTTTAGTTAGTTAGAATTGTATTGGCTCATTTCCAAATATTTGGGTACTTCGTTCAATAACTTTCTTGTTGATTTCTAATTTAATTCTATTGTAGACAGAGAAAGTACTTTGTATGATTTAAATACTTTTCTGTTTTTTGTTTAATCAAGTATTAAGATAGAGATATTGACATCTCTGATTATAGTTATGGATTGTCTACTTCTCTTTATTGTTCTATAAATTTTTGCTTTATGTAGTTCGAAGCTTTCTTATTAGGTACATAAATGTTTAGGAAAGCATTATTATGCTTTCTTGATTATTTGATCCTTTTATTATGAACTGATCATCTTTATCTCTGGTAATATTTTTTGCTCTGAAATCTATTTTGACTCATATCAATAATGTCACTTCAGTTTTTGTTTTTGTTTTTAAACTAGTGATGGACGCATTCAAGATGATCCCATTGCCATGCCCTTGTTTAATGCCCTCCCTGTGAGTGTGGGTAGACTTGATTGTAGTCAACAGAATTCAGAAAAAGTGATGGGATGTTATTCCCATTTTCCTCTTCATTTGATTTTGGATAGTTCCATTGCTATGTGTTCAAGTTTATTCATCTTTTTTTTCCCCTGCAAGATCTAATCTTGTATTAATCCTATCCAGTGTATTTTTTATTTCAGACGTTTTAGTTTTTATCTCTAGAAGTTGGGTTGAAATCTTTTTATTTATCTTACATGTCTCTACTTAACTTCTAATAGTATATAATACAATTATAATAGTTTTGATGTCCTTTATGCTAATTTCAACATTAGGGTTAGTTTGGGGTAACTTTCAATTGATTGATTTTTTTCTCCGCATTATAGATAGTATTTTCTTGGATCTTTCCGTGTTTAGTAATTTTTGGATGAAAGACAATGTAAATTTTACCTTGTTGGAGCTACTATATTTTGCCATGTATATTGTGCACATTTTAACCCAAATTTGTGAGGGAAAAATAGGGTGCATATTAAACATGGGTAGTTCTAAGTCCATATCTATATAAATGTTTTTAATTCTTTTATTTATGCTTATGAGTAAAAAGTGTTACATAAAATTTTTTGTGCCATAATCTGTTAAAAAATAAATGCTGAAATTCCTTTATAATACAAAAATCAAGTAACTAAATATAAACAAGTTACAATTTGAATTAAAAAATTAAAATGAAAGATTTTTTTCCCTGAACATTTGGGCTAAAAACATGGGTGCACATTATACACGGGAGTATATAATACACAATAGGTACTTTTTATTTCTATACTTTTTCTTGAGCTTTTTTCTAAGATGCAGTTTAGTTTCTTAGAAATACTTGGGTCTTATCTTTAAAATTTGCTAGGCAAGACCAGAGGAGTTAGTTTTTCTTCATTACTGAGGCAAATCCCTCCTGGGTGCTGAATTATGCTGTTTTCCAGTCTGGTTCATGAGAAAGCCACTATTTCTGACCCCAAGTATTTTCCTGTCTAGTTCTTTTGCATGCTTTCTTCCCTGACTGATCAGTAATCTTCCAAATATTCAGATGGGACCCTCTGCAGATCTCTGGGTTTCTCTCTGCATACAGATCTCTCCTCTTTGGTACTCTGTCCTGCAAACATTAGTTGCCTTGGTCTTCCTGGGCACTCAATTCCTTTTTCTGAACTTTGGAAGTCTGTTGGCCCCACCTTGGTTCCACTTTACTGTACCATAAGTGGAAACTCTCTCAACGCAGTAAGATGAAGCAATTTTAAAGCTAATTTTATTTGTTTCCTAACTCTCAGGGATTAATGTCCTTCATTGCCTGATAGCTAGTGTCCTGAAACTATTGTTCCATAAATTTTACATTTTGTTTTTTGGTTGTTACAGGCAAGAAGAGAAATTCAATTCCTGTCACTCAATCTTGACCCCTTGAAGTTTTGAGATCTGATACTTAAAAGAGAGGTCAATAATAAAAAGCAAATGTGTTGTGCTTTTCAATTCAGCAAGATAAAAAGGTATTTTGTGTCCATATAAAATATTTTGTACCCATATGTTTCTATGCTAACTCTGATCATTTTTCCCAATAATTTTGTAAGATCAAATGTGTTGGTAAATATATTTGGACAATTTAATGATGTTTTGATATTATCTCTAAAATTTTTATTGATCTTTCCAAAAAAGCATATTTCTCCTCTTGCTCCAACAAAAGAAAGGAAGATGTGACAGCACTAGCACTCTTAAAGGGAATGGATGTTAACTGAAAAAAATACTTTCCAATTTCATTATATCTCAATTATTCAAGATAGTGAATGGAAACAAGGTACTATAACACACATGTATATGTGAGGTGCTCATATGCATGTGTCTGCATAAAGGTTGCCAGAAATGTGTAGCTTCAGATTTTAAGTTAGAGTGTTTTCTATCTTAATCCCCACCACTTATATTTCAGATGCCCAATGACACTCTTTATGTCTTTATCAAAATGTGCATAACCTCTTTAAGAAAGAGTTAGTAGCTCCATGTAAAAGCTTATCTGAGATGAAAAATGTTCTTGTGGGAAATTGGTATTGTTAGGTGTGAGAATTGACTGAATGTGTTTAAGCAGCAATATCTGTGGTCTGTATCTAGTCTCTCCCATCACTCTCTTCATGCTCTCCCAGTGGACCCTGGGCAGATCTTTCTCTTACACAGTTCCTGGGAGCTTTACAAGTGGATACGCTATTGTGCTTTAAGTATGAAGAAGGAGAAAAAGTTTCTTTTTCTTTTTCCCTTTAGCTAATTTTGATTTTAATAGGGACTTCTGCTGCTGTGGCTGCTGCCGAGATAGGGGTCCATGTACAGTCACTAGAGAAAGTGTGGACCCCTTTCTGCTCATGAGTTCAGGAGGTATCTTTAAGGCTTTGCAGGTCCTACAACACTTCAGTAGCCCTATGTGGAGTCTCTAGTCTCTGAGAAAATAACGAAGACTCATGCTATCATAGCGGTGACTGACAGGAACTTCTTCAGCCATTAATACGGGAAACAAGATGGCCTCTCCTGTCTGTCTGCATTCACCTGAGACTGGCATCTAGTCAACTGACTTTATTGCTATAGGTTTTACTTTTTAAAACAAGAAATTCTGCACATGTCAAGTCACATTATGCATGCCTGTGCATTCAAAAAGGCTTAAACAAATGAATAAACAAGCATGAAAAAACTTTAAAGGAGGCACAAACAGCACAGAAACATGACCAGATTTATAAACAATCACAGGAAAGGGCTATGTCAGGGAAAATTCTAAGGGCTTGTACAGCTCCCAGGAACTATGTGAGAGGAAGTTGTGTCCAGGGTCTGCTGGGAGTTGGATGAAGAGAGTGATGGGAGAGGCTGCACACCGACCACAGGTATTGCTGCTTAAACACATTCAGTCAATTCTCAGATCCAACAGTATCTCCCCTCCCACATTTGGATCTGTAGGAAGCAGGGTCATTGCAATCTGCTGCTGTTTTCAGCTCAATTTCCATCTTTGAATCTGAGTATGCAATGACCCTTCTGTGCCAGCTGATTTTTCACTACTGGTGTTGCTTTAGAGATTTCATGGTTCCTGTGGTGGCAAGCTTAGAGGAGTCCTGAGACATCCTGTGGCTAGGCATGGCTACGTCACCAGCCCAGACTGTAATTTTACAAGACATTCACCTGAGTCCCACGGGGACTAAACAGTGATGGTTTTTATTCATTTCCTTTGCAACTCTAATCTTGCGTCTAAGTAACCACTTTGGTGAAAACAGTGATGGTTTTTATTCATTTCCTTCCCAAGTGCCCCGCAATTGTCCTGATCTGACTTGAAAGGAAATCATTCCTGATTCCAAGTGTGTGTGAGGGGGATGTCCTGAAGTTGCCCCCACGAATAGGCCCCACTGTTGCCATCTTACCTCACAGGAGGATGGTCAGGAGCATGAGACGGCCATCCAGGTGCAGCGTGGGCCGTGGCTGTGGGGTTTCCCAATGTGCAGCTTCCACAGCGTCTCTCACATCTGGTCTGAGAGCCAAGGGACTGGGGGACCTGCTGGTGGCTGATGCTTCAGCTTAGGAGAACTTAAATAACTCTATACCCAAAATTCACTTTTTACAGCCTGCTTTGTTTTTTTAAAAATGTATAGACATAAAGATATCTGTAGCAAAAGAGAACATCCTGAAATAGACCCAAATACATATGGGAACTTGTATATAAAAAGATAAAAAAGATGGTTCATATATAGTAATGTTAGGACTCCAGGATAGATATGCATAAAAAAATTAAGTTTAAACCATCTCTCACATCTAATACAAAATGAATTCTAAAATAATGTGAAAACTGAAACCACTCAAAATTAGAAGAAAGCACTTTTTAAAAATAATTTTGATGTAAGAAACACTTTCAAAGCATGAACCCAAAGCCAGCAGTTATAAATATTAACTACATAATTAAAAAAAAATTTCGGTATGCTAAAAATTCTATATGACAAAATTAAAAGACACATGATAAATAAAAACAAATTGCAACTCCTATTCAAAGAGTTAATTATCTGAACATATAAAGATTCATGCGAATTGGTTAGACAAAATATCAAAAGTACAACAGAAAAATGGCAATGGATACAAATAAATATTTCAGAAAAAAAGAAATATAAATGACTCAGCAGTAACTAGCTCATTTAACTCATAATAATAAAAATTCAAATTAAAACTTTAGTTAGAATATAATTGTTTTACTTTATAATCAAAGCATTTAATATCTTTCTGATAGCAAGAGTGTCAGCATATAAAAAGCTTTATACTTTATTACTGGGATGTCAAATGGTACACTCACTGTGGGGACAACTGGCAATATCTATAAAGATTTCAAATGTACATTAGTATGCTAGCATATTCTGGGAATTTATTGTAGAGATATACTCATATATATGTGAAATTTTTGTATGTTCAAGTGTATTAGTTGCCAGTGGCTACCATAGTAAGATGTTTGTGGCTCATGGTGTCGATTGGTTATGCCTTCTTAATTCCCTGTTTAGTCCCTGTGGGACTCAGGTGAGTGTCTTGTCTTTGGACTATTTCACTTTTCTCTTATTTAAGTTACTTTGAGTTTCCCCTTCTGACAACCCAAAGAGACCTGAATGGAAGATGGGTTCGTTTTTTGACATTCCTTTTCCAAATAAACATTATTGCATAATATGCATATTATGTAATCTGAAATCAATAATTTGAACACCTAAGAAGGATCGATTACATTATGCAAATGCAAAATTGTGATTACCATGATATAATTTGCCAAATACTAATAGGGAAGTGTGAGGCAGTGATAATTAACCATGTTAGATACAGGTCCACGTTTTTGTTTGAATTTGACCTTGTCTTTTACTTGTGTGATTTTGGGTAAATTAAACTTTTTGAGACTACTTTTTATCTGTATATGGGAGAAATATCACATGCAATTTTGCTGAGAGTATTAAAGATAATACATATGCAGTGCTGAGTGATGTACCTGGCATGTAATAGATGCTCAATAAACAGTGATTGATCATTGCAATAATGAGTGCATCAGATATGAATTAGCTGATTGATTGTGATTATAATGGCGAATGTCATAATGAAATGAAAACCACATCTGTATCAGTAGGCTAATCTGAATCTACAAATGTAGAATTGTCAATGATCAGATTTGTGAGAAGGGCCAGAATGTATATAGAAACGTAAGCACATTCTGATTGGATGAGGAAACTAGCTAACAAAGAATAAGGATATCAAGGAATTAATTAACAAAATGTACTTTGTGTCACATGGGAAACCCATGAATTATCTCTCTTGGGTTGGGTTATCATGAAAGCTGACAAAGAAAGCAATAAAATTTCTACATGTTGGACAGAGCAAAGACAGTTATTACAGTAACTATGAGAGATGCAAGACAAATGAGTTAAGTTCCAAATGCACTTTGGGGGTTAACTGGTCTCCCGAAAATCCAGAATCTTATGTTTGTGAGTTATTCCATCTAAGCTTCTATGGCAATGTGGTCTCAAATCACAAAAGATATTTCATTGTTCCCCATGAAAAATTTAAAGTGCTTTACATCTAGACTTTAAAGTGCATACTGTTCACCTAGGGATGCAAATTGTGTTAAAATGCAGATCTTGACCCAATAGGTCTGGAGTGGGTCCTGAGATGCTGCGTGTCTTCCACGCTCCCAGATGATACTGATGCTGCTTATCCACAGACCACATCTTTGGGTAGCAAGGCTCTCTGTGACAGAGAAAGTCATTGTTTAAAAAAATTTTTTTAACCATTCTTATCATCTTTCCACTTCCACAGGGCAGTGTTTACATAAAAAGAGTTAAGGATGGAATCGACCCCAGAACCATGTGTTCCTGACACCCACTTGCAAAACCCTGGGCACTGAAGAAAAGCATTGGACTTGAAACCTCCAAGCATCAGTCTGTTTCCACTTGGCGTCCAAGCTGACGAGCCATTGCTTGCTCTCTGTCCCTCCATACCTGGGCACTCCCTTCAAGCTTGTCCTGCTCTTTAATGTCTGTGCCATACATGAGTAGCTGATGGATATGAAATCATGTCACACTAGGGTCTGTAAGCCTTTCAACTGTAACAGTTCATTGTCACTTAGCAGAAATTGCTGGTTATGAATATTTAACAAATTTGCAATTAGCTCATCTACCAACATGATTACTGAGATGGAATAAGCCATTGAATAAAGCTGCTAGGATTATGTAGATAATGCCTTTCTGATTATACATGCTTACACATCTGTTTTTATTTTTGTCTCTTCTCTGGCACCATTTTAACTTATTTTTATAAAACCACATGCCACACCTTATTGCCTTTGATAGTCTCATACGGTGCTAATTAGGTAGAAGAAAGCATTTTTCAGATTCTGGATAGAAAATCCAGTCTTAAACCCGAGTAGACACCATCTGATGCAGGTTTGCTCCGCAGTGAGGATGCCTGGTATTGGTCCCTAATTTCCTCACCATTTTCATCTGTGGTTCAATTACCAAATTGCCCAAGTTTATTTTTTTCATTTCCAAAAGCATAACGTATTATCTGCTTGATTCATGCTAAGTGGTTTGTAATGCAGATTAATTAAAAACTAAATCTGCAAATGCAGAGAGAAAGCACTTGATCTAAAGTCAGGAAATCTTAACTCACTGACCAGGTGACCTTGTGCCTATGCTGTTTGCAAGCTGAAGACAACAAGCACTTTCTGGTATTTAATTATTAAGATCACAGATTGTTCTCTTAATTCTGTTAGAAACAGCTTCCTGCTACTCCTTTCAAGCAATAAAAGAAAAAAACAAAGAACAATAAAGGATTTAGTCAATGATAGGAAGTGGTATGGTGGGGCAGAATCATCTTTCTGTCTTCTATCACAGAAAGCTCTTTCTTCCATGCCTGAAAACAACTCATAACAGCAACATGAAAATACTTGAGCTTGATCCTTGAAACAGAAAGAAAACATTGTACCACTCAAAATAGGCACTAGCACTATGCTTTGACTATTAATCAGTTCTGCTGTTAAATGGTTTTTATTTTTCCTAAGTGCATTTCATACTGTCAGCAAGGCAGTATAGGTCATATTATCTTTGAACCCTTTGCTAAATTGTGCTGTCTGCTTTGTTGATAAATCCCATACTCAGTTTTCTTAGTGTTTTTAAAAAACAATCTTGATTATTTCTTGCGTGCAGCTGGGATTTCTAAGGAGCCACTGTATCAGAAGTGCAAAAGACAATTAGGAGTAGGACAAAAGTTACCAAAAACTATTGATAATAATAGTCATGCTGCTTTGCATAGGAGTGTAGGGCTTTTATGTTTGCAAAATGCTTTCACATGCATTAGCCCACACATTCTGCTAATCCTCACAGATATCTTCTACTTTTTAGGGCTTTTCCTAGCTGATGGGGTCTGGGTCTTGGCATTTGGAATCATCACAGCACTGATAACACCTTAAGGACCATCTTATGAGTCAGCAACATGTTTGCCTCTTCATTTCTTTTCTATTGCTTATCATTAGCTCTAAAAGAATATTTGAACATTTGTTCATCTATTCATTTATTCAGTTAGTCTTTTACACCATAATCATTAGGCACCCGATATCTGCATTGTGCTTGATTGTGGAGAAACAGAATTAAGTGTGACACCATTCCTACTTTGAGGGAGATCAGTGTAATGGCAACATCAGACAGGAAAGTCAAGGCCCCAGATACACTGGGATCATAGCCTTACTGGAGGTAGGCATGGACATAGACCACTCAATCAGCTCAGCCTGAAGTTCAGCAAATGCTTTCAGTGGGCTAGTCATTAGGGGCTAAGAGTGTCCTCAGCCAAGAGAATGGGTGGTAGATGGCAAGAAGGGTGTTTGAAAGAGAAGAATTGAAAACAAAGATTTGGTGCCCAAAACAGCATGGCCTGTAAGCAACTGTACTATGGCAATGCATTTTGTATCCTCTACTAAGATACTGTTATTCGTTTAACTGTTTTTTATGGAAATTAATAAAATATGCACAACACTAGAGGGAATGCTATGGTGAGGTCTTGCAGACCCATTACCCAGCTTCAGTGATTTTCTGCTATTTGCTTTATGGCTTCAGGAAATCAGACATGGAGCAAAAATGAGGACCCAGAAACAGGTTCATGCTGATGGAGAGACTTGGCGAATGGCAGTGCTGACACTGCAGACTGTGGGGGAAGGAATGGAATATTCAATACATAGTAATGTGATGATTAATTATATGCAAAAAATAAATTTGGGTCCTTCCTCCACAATCTATGTAATCATAAATTCCAGGTTGAATTAAAGACCTGATTATAAAATGTAAATCATCAAATTATTTTGAAGACACTGTAGAAGACTATCACTATGGACTTGCGATAGGAAATAATTTCTTAGAGTTAAAAATCATAAACTTTAAAGAAAAATTGGTAAATTTAACTATACTAGGACTCATGTTCATTGCAGGCCAATAAAAAATTAAAAAGACAAGCCAGAGTTTGGAAAAAATATTTGAAATGTATGTAATCAATGTAAATGATCAGGATAAATTCCAGAATATATAAAGAATTCTTATAATGATGAACAATCCCATAGAATAATAAGTTAATTACATAAACAATCAATTTTTAGAAAAGAAAACATGAATGGTCAATAAATATAGGAAAATACATTCAAGCTCACTAGTAATCAGGACATTCAAATCGAAGACAGTGTGGAGGTTCCTCAAAAAATTAAGACTAGAGTTGCCATACGACCCAGCAGTCCCCCTTCTGGGGACCCTCGAAATTTGAAAACCTTAATCCACCAAGATCTACATACCTCAATGTTTGTAGCAGCGCTGTCCACAGTGACCAAGTCATGGAAACAACCCAAGTGCCCTGTGACAGATGACTGGATAAAGAAGCTGTGGTACATATACACAATGGAATATTACTCAGCTGTAAGAAAAGATGAAATATTGCCATTTGCGACAAAATGGATGGACCTGGAGATCATCATGCTTAGTGAGATAAGCCAGACAGAAAAAACAAAGAACTGCATGACATCACTCATATGCGGAATATAAAACTGAAAGCAACAAAAAACCAAAAACACATGGGTACAGTTTAGTGGTCACCTGAGGGTAAGGTGGGAGGGGATGAGGTAGGAGGGAGGGGGCGTCCAATACGTGTTAATGGAAGGACTGACACACATAGACAATGTGTTGTAGAATTGCACACCTGGAGCCTATGTCATTTTTACGAACCAATGTCACCCCAATAAATTTAACAATAAAAAACCATAATGCTCTAGGGTGGGTTATAGAAGGATTTACTGAAAATTGTAGTGTTTTGTAGCTTAAGCTGGAGTGTGTGGTGTTCATTATGTTCTGTGTGCCTTGTTGTATATCTGAAGCCTCACATGTGTAAGCAAATATATTTGTGATATATTTATATATACAGCAACATCATTTTGTTATCACCTTGGTGAGAAAGAAAAAATTGATTCCTGGCTGGGTTTACTGTCGGTGAGGTTGGCATGACCTCCCATGTCTGTTTGGTTTTCTCCTGGGGCTCTGGTTTCCTCCATATCCCAAAGATGTGAGCGTGAGGTGAACTGGCGTGTCTGTATGGTCCCCGTGGGAGTGAGTGTGGGTGTGAGTGTGTGCCCTGTGATGGAAGGGCCTCCTGTCGGGGCGAGGGGTTCCGGCCACTGAGACACTGAGCTGGAATAAGCCGGTCGGAAAAAAATTAACTTGTTTTTATTAATTTTTCTTAAATGTCTGTATAGCTCATGTTTATTTCAATGTTTAATATTAGAAATGTGGTGGGTGTTTATTTAGAAGTTGGTGATGTTTTTGTAAGCAGAAATATGTAAGCAGGAACTTAACTGTATTAATTATCCTAGGGGAAAATTGATTTTGTTAGATGTCATTTTGCTTAAATTTGCAGTTTCCAAGAACCTATTGACAAGGTTAAGTGAAGACTTACTGTATATACACATACATATACATATATACACATGGTATGTATATATTGCATTTCATTGAATTAGCACAAAACCCTTTGCAGGGTTTAATGATCTACTATGAACATCTTACTTAACAACTGCATTACATGAGAACAATGCAATTGAATTTGATTCTTCCCAGAAACCCAAACGGACATAATTCAGTATGCCTTGATTTCAAGGAAGAGTTCAGAGTTTGGGATGCATAACTGAATGGATGGTGATGCTCAGGCAGGCAGTTAAACCTCTCTATGCCTCAGTTCCCTCATGTGTAAAACAAAGGCTGTCTATGAAAAGCCACCAGCATTGCCTCTTGCTTTACCATTCTGTATTAGGGCAGCATTCCTCAAAGTGTATTGGAAAGAACCTATGAGGTGCTCATTGGGATTTCTTGAGAACAGAGCTCTGTCATCGAACAAATTGGAATCCTTATCCTTGTAATGCGCTGTCTTTTCGGGAGTGTGGGTGTGCAACACGGAAGTGGGGAAGGGACAAAAACAGATGTGGGAGAGATGAGCCAGGGTGAGGATTGAAGGCATGTCCCCTTGTGCAGTCAGTCCCACTTCTGGCTCCTGGGGCGTGGGAGTCATTGATATGACAGACATTTATTCAATCTCTTTGTGTGGCCAAAGATAATGAGACACAGAAGCAGGGGCAGGGAGACCTTTAGTTCCATCCTTCCCTAGTCCCTTCTTTGGAAATGCGTTCAGGTCAAAGCCATAGATTGCTTTGGCCAGTGAGAGAAAACAAAGCCAGCTGGCTGACCCTGCTTCCTGCTCGGAGCTTCCCAGAGGTAATTGAAATCAGGAGAGGCTCATACACAGCATGTGTGCCTTCCTTTGTGAGGCTAGTAAGTGGCTGCAGCCTGGGTTTTTATTTTCTGCCAAAAGCAACTGTGTAATGAATCGCTGTGTGTTCTTGGGCACTTCACTCAACTTACCCTGGATTTCACCTTTAAAAAGAGTAGGTTTGATAAGATTATGTCTGAAGCTTTTTCTTGTTCATTCATTAGACATTTATTAATGTGGCCTTTCAAAGTCTCTTAGGACTTGGTGAAAGACATCAGCGCAGAAGTAATCGCATGGCAATGGTTTAGTAAGACATTTAATTCAACACAATAGTTATTGAGGATCTAGTATGTGGAACACTGTTTGCAATGTTGGGAAAACAACAAGGACCAAAAAAAGTCCCTTCTTCGGTAAAGGTTAATTTTAATGGGAAGTGACAGAGAATGAACAATCAACAAAAAACAACCTACATAAATATCAGGTAATGGGAAATGCTAAGAAGAATAAGAGAGCAAAATATGTGGACAGAGAGTGGCAGCAAGGGGTCATTTTGCATAGGAAGTTCAGAGAAGACCTCTTTATGGAGGTACCATTTGAGCGGAAACTTAAATGAGGGGAAAGGCGAACCACTCTTGGTGGGAAAAGAATTCTGCGAAGAGGAAATGGCATGTGAAAAAGCCCTGGGGTGGGACTGTATCTGTGTCTGCAAGGAACAGCATGGCAGTAGGAGGACAGTGGCTGGAAATGAAATGAGGGAGCTAGTGGGCAGTAGTGAAAATTCTGAATTTCATCTAGAATGGATGGTAAGTCAAAAGAAAGAAATGAGAAGAGAATTGATTAATTTGAAAGTGTTTTGGAGAAAAGATTCTTCTGGTTGCTGCAAGGACCGTAGTCTGTGGCGGGTGAAAGGGGAGGGTCAGAAACAGACATCCAAGTGGGGGCTCTACAGCAACCCAGAAGATAGATGATTTGCAGCAGGCTTTGGGGCGAGATTTTGAAAACATCCCAGGGAAGGATCTGATTGGCTCAGCTACAGCCAGAGGGAAAGGATTCTATGATCGACAGCTCTCCTCAAAACCCATTGCTGGGACAGGAGAAGCAGTGCCCAGAGGAAGGAGTGGATGCCAATATGCACTATGTCATTGGGGAGACAAAATTAAAAAAAAAAAGCACCATGGGAGTGAAGGGTAGGAGGGAAGACATGAAGAGTAAGAGTTGTGCTCAAAATTATTTTCTCACATATTCATTATAGTTTTTTGAAACAAAGGACCTAGATTATAATACATTAATGCTTCCTGGGACATAATCTATAAATTGATGTGCATTGATTACTTTTTATGTCCCCAGCACTGGGTGAGGGAGGAGGGGTCACTGTATTAAAGACAGAGGGGGAACTGGGAACACCAAGCTGGTCTTCATTCTTACTGAACTCTTGAAATGTTGCCACTTTTCACCTTCAAAACGTCCATCTGATCCATTACTTCATTTGTTTCTTTTCTCATGGCTACCACTCACTGGAAAATCCTTCTGTCTTTTTTTCAGAAAACACGACATTTACGGGATCCAGTACATAAGGAGGCCCACTGACTTAGCAAAAGAGGGAAGTCAGAAATTGGTACAACGTGGGTGGGTCTTGTGGACACCTGGGGAGTGGTTTAGGGTCAGGGGTGGTCTGAAGAGTTTGGATTGAGGGAGTTGTGGAAACCAGGCAGAAGCCTTTGGCTCCATTAGCAGGCAGTGAGTACTGAGCTGGGCGGGGGGAGAGGAGAGCAGCCTTGGACAAACAGGATCTAGGATAGCCAATGGAAGGTGTGGGACAGCAGAGGGAGACAAGGAGGACAACTGAGACGTTATTGTGGTGCTTCCCTCCAGGAAAGGAACCCTTGCTCTTAGCATGATGGCAGTGAGAAAAAATAGAGTTCACACTTCAGGTGCATTTCAAAAAACAAAACTAAAAGTAGTGTTAGCAAACTGGAGTAAACAGCACAGTGTAGAAATAAGCCAATGTAGCTTGGTTAATCTGTCAGTTTTGACATGATTTATTTTCTGGCTTATATTGAAGCAATGCACCAGGTACTGTTTTGAGCACTTTACAGGTATTAACTCCCTGAGGCACAGAGAACATACATAATGGAGCTAGGATATGAACTCGAGCAGTCTGATTCCAGTCTGATTCATTTTCATGGGGTGTTCAGAGAGCTGATAATATGTACCTTTGCAGTCTCTCATAATTCGCTTTTGAGAAATGTGAATTACATATAATCTTTTCACTCTGGATGGTTGATGGGATTAGAAATGGCAACTGTTCTTTACAAACATGTCAGACACTTCGAAGTGTGTGCCCTCTCTCGCCTCCTATGGTCAAACACTTTTATTAACATGCAAAGGAAGATATATGGAATTTATTGAGGCAGTCACGCAGATATACACATACACATATAAAACCAGTATTAAATGGCAAGCGGGGAAATTCTCTAGGTCCCAGGAGAGGGCTGGGTTCCATTTATCTGTCACCTTCATTAACAGGCTGTGACTTCAAGGAAAACAATCTTTTTTTTAGGATTTTTTTGTTACTAGTTTCAGGTGTACAACACAGCATAGTGATTAGATATTTATACACCTCACAAAGTGATAACCACAACAAGTCTACTACCCATCTGACACAGTACATAACTATTATAATGACATGGACTATATTTACTATACTGTATCTTACATTCTGTGACTATACATTTTTTAACTTATTCAATAAGTTAAATATTCAATATTATTTTATATTAGCTTCAGGTGTGCAGTGTAGTGGTTAGGCATTTATATAATTTATATAATGATCTCCCCGATAAGACTAGTACCCACCTGACACTATACATGATTTTTACATACATAGTTTGTACAATATTATTGACTATATTTCCAATGCTGTATTTCCCACCCCCAAAACTATTTTGTAACTGCCATTTGTACTTTCTAATCCCTTCATCTTTCTCATGAATTCTCCCAACCTCCCTCCCTTCTAGCAACCATCATTTTGTTCTCTGTATTTATGAGTCTATTTGTGTTTTGTTTATTTATTCTGTCTATTAGATGCTACATATAAGTGAGATATGGTATTTGTCTTTCTCAGTGTGACTTATTTCACTTAGCATAATACCCTCTAGGTCCATCCATATTGTTGTAAATAGTAAAATTTTATTTTTTAAAATAGCAGAGTAATACTCCATTGTATATGTACCCCAATTTCTTTATCTAATTGTCTATTGATAGGCATTTTGGTTGTTTCCATATTTTGGCTATTGTGAATAGTACTGCAGTAAACATAGGAGTGCATATATCTTTTCAAATTGGTGTTTTAGATTTCTTTTGATAAACACCCAGGAGCGGAATTGTTGGGTCATAAGGTGATTCCATTTTTAATTTTTTGAGGAACCTCCATATTGTTTTCCATAGTGGTTGCACCAATTTGCAATTTCACCCACCGTGCACAATGCTCCCTTTTCTCCACATCGTCCCCAACACTTGTTTGTTGGTGCATTGCTGGTGGCCAGTCTGACAAATGTGAGGTGATAGCTCATTGTGGTTTTAATTTACATTTATCTGATAATTAGTGATGTTGAGCATCTTTTCATATGTCTACTGGCCATTTGTATGTCTACTTTGGAGAAATGTCTATTCAGGTCCTATGCCCATATTCTAGTTCTGTGAAAAATGCCATTGATATTTTGATAGGAAATGCATTGAATCTATAGATTGCTTTGGGCAGCATGGACATTTTAACTATATTAATTCTTCCCATCAGTCAGTATGGTATATGCTTTCATTTATTTGTATCTTCTTTAATTTCTTTCTTCAATGTTGTATAGTTTTCTGAATACAAGTATTTTACTTCTTTAATTAAGTTTATTCCTCGGTATTTTAAAATGCAATTGTAAATGAAATTGGTTTTTAAAATTCTCCTTCTGATAGTTTATTATTGGTGTGTAAAAATGCCATCAATTTATGAATATTAATTTTGCATCCTGCAACATTACTAAATTCATTTACCAGTTCTAATAGTTTTTGGTGGAACCTCCAAGGCAGAGACATCCCTCCTGAATCTCGACCACTACACAAAGGTTTGGGGCCAGCCCATTTCGCATCTCCATCCCTTCTACGAGTCTCGATGTGTCTTCTACTTTATATTCTTAATTATAAAACTTCTGCTCAACTAAACTTCAGGTAGTTCTCCAGGTTGTTTTATCATTTAGTTGTATTTTAATGTGTTCACAGAAGGAAGTGAGCAAAGCATTTATCTACCCTGCCATCTTGGATCTCCTGCTTAAAATCCGTTTACAATTAGTCTACTTACCTGCTTACATTATGCTTAAAGAAAATGTAATCAGATAGTTTGTCATTTGAAAATTAAACCTCTGCTATTAATGTGCATTTGATATTCCTAAATAGGTCATTAAAAATAACCAAGTACAAGTATTTTTCCTACTTTTCTCTAATATACTGAGTTTGAATTATAGTTTAATATTTTTTGTCTATTATTTGCATTCCTCTTCAGTGATGTGTGGTTAGCAATTACCTAGTGTTTAATGTTTATATTTGTTTCATTTTTTTTGTTTCAAACACACCTAGCATTTTAATTTTTCTACAGAGACTATAAACAATAAATCTGGATTTCTAATGTATTTAAGTTACATGTAATAGCCTCAGATTAATGGTTCAGTCATTTTGACAGCTTGATGTTAGAGTCATAATAAATGGTAGAAAAATCAATCATTCTGTATTGCTATATAATACACTATTTTTGAGCCATTTTTTTATGATCATGGGTTCTGTGGGTCAGAAATTTGGGAAGGGCATAGTGGAGATGGCTTATGTTTGTTCCAGGATGTTGGAGACATTAGCTAAAAGGGCTACAAAATGAGTCTTGATGGCTGGGGGCTGAAATCACCTGGAGGTGTCTCCACTTGTATGTCTGATAGTGATACTGGCTATTTACTGGAACACCTACACAGGGCTTCTCCGTGTAATTTCTCTGATGGGGCTAGTTTAGGTTTCCTTACAGAATGGTGGCTGAATTCCAATAGAAGCATCCCAGGAGAACAGATGGAAACTATACCATCTTTTATAATGTTTTGTGAGGAACATAATGGTGCTTCTGTTGTGGTCACAAAACCTACCCAGAATCAAGAAGAGAACCATAAACCATAAACCCCATCTGTCCCTGGAGGGTGAAATCACCATATAAGAGGAATATATATATATATATATATATATATATATATATATATATATATGAAGGAGCTATTGATCTGCCCATTGTTGGAAAATGCAGTCTACCACACACCCATACAAGCAGTTTGTTCTGACATTTTCCCTTACTAGTTCCCCTCACCTTGGAACTAGGCTCACTTTTTAAGTTTCTAACTCATTTGTTTCAAAATAGCCTTCCCTGTAGGTAAGTTGAGTGGGCCACTAGGTTAGCTACAAAATCAGATTCCATAGGCTGCAGAGGTTTGGAAATCAAGAAATTAGAAATACTTAATAAATTTTTAAAATATCACTTTTTTTTGGTTTTGTTTTGGATTCCTTAAAAAAATGGGTTTCCCAGAAGCCCTGAAAACATTGGTTGTAGAAAGATGTTTGGTGTCTTGTGAGAGAAGAAAAAATGGTGGATTTAGCCTTCTAGATCAGTCTGAACAGACACAAATAGTGTGTTCACTTTGAGAGAGTTAGTTATTCATCACAGTGTGAGGATACAGAGCATCTGGCCAAATCTGGGTTTGAATCTGAACTCTGTTACCTCCTAGCTGTGTGATCTTGGGCAAGTTACTTAACCTCTCTGAGTATTTTATCATGTGTAAAAGCAGGACAATTATAACAATTTCTATAGGTTATTATGAAGATCAAAGAAGATAATATTTTGAAATTCATAGATTGTTATGCAGAATAATTTGAGAATAATAGCAATATTACTTACAGAGTTTTTTGAGGGGAAGGGAGTTAAATAATAGAATAAATGTAAATTCTCAGGACAAGACAAATATTATCTATTATGCAAAGGTGAAATGTTAGTCTTTCTATAGGATATATGTTGTGAGTTAGGAGTTTATATTGACATTTTTCCATGAGCAGCCCAGTGTCTTATATATAGTAAATGTTCAACAAATTCTTTTCAAATGTTCAATCTCTGTAGAATTTCTGCTCTTGATCTGCTAAAATAAATCACATATTTGTGCAAATCATTGCTGGTTTGAAGCTTGATAATAGGCTCTAATTTAGCCATTTTAAGACTCATATCAAGTTTAACATTTCTAAATTTTGGTGTGGAATTTAGATACTCAAATTGCTCATTGCATTCCCAGATATTCTCTCTTGAGACAGTTAGACTTCCTCCAGCTCTCTTCCACAACAGGCCTCTCAGCTCATCAAGGCGTTGAACATTCACACAGCTGGAACCTGTTACCAAACCAGCACTGTAGAACACAACATCTGGGCCTCAACCCATGTGCTTTTTCTACAGCTCCAAGAGCTGAGTTTGAAGGATTTGAGTAAGAACAACACATGGTCTGTGTTCTCAAGTGAATGGCTTGTTTATGCTTTTGAAGTCTCCAGAGTTGATTGAATGTTCAGAGCATATCCTATGGGAATAATTATGTCATGATATGTGCTATTCAAGGGACCCTTAATCAATAGACTAACTTGGTAAGTGAAAGGAAGAGACTGGAGAAGGACTGGACTAAGGATCACCCCGAGGACAGAAACAATGTTATTTTAGCAGAAGATCATGGACATGGTGCCTCAACATCCTGTTAAGTGCACAATTTAACACATCACCTCCCAGAGATGTGACTCTCAGTCTTGGGTGCACAATGGAATCAACTGGAAACAAATTGAAATTCCTGAGGGTGCGATCCAGGTCTCAGTATTTTTCAAGATGTTGTGATTGCAAATGTAGTGAAGGTTGAGAACCAATGCTAGAAGGGGTCCTCATTTCATATTCTTTAATACCTGGATACTCAAAGTACTTTCTGGACAAGCAGCATCAACATCACCTGGAAACTTGTTAGAAATGCAGAACCTTGGGCCTTGCTATGGCAGACCTACTGAATTAGAATCTGTATTTCACAGTATTTGCAAATGATGACATGTACAGTAAAGTTTGAGAAGCATTTTTATAGTGTGGCTGTTCTCAAACTTGGCTAATTATTAGATTTAGTTGGGAAAATTTAAAAAATCCAGAGGCTAATATCTCACTGGGCTTAGATCAACTACTTCAGTATTTTTCGGAATAGGACACAAAAAGAATCCTGCAAATGGATTACTTAACAATAGCTAGTGCTCAAGACTGCGTTGTGTTTCTTGCATAAGTTGTAAACTGACTCATTTATCAGTTCTGATCTTGTTAAAGAAAATAATAATTATTTACAATGAGGACAGCAGGAACAACAACAGTGAAATAATTTGCAGGTGGTGTCTTTCCACTTCTGGTATTTTCTCCCCAGTCTTTTACAGTCATGCCACTTTTAAAGTTATTCACCATATTTTGAGATTTTTTGAAGTATTTACTTAGTTTTATTTTAAACAGAAATCTCTTCACACTCATATTTTATTGTTTTATGTGACTTTTAAATAGTTTGCATTATTTCAGAAATTGGAAAATGGAGCATAAGCAAGTTTGGGAACAAACAATTGGTTCTTGGTAAGGATAGGATTCAACTCTTGGAAGCGAATGGGGACAGACTATTAGAAAGTATTCTTTAGTATCTCATGTTGACTGACTAAGATCAGATAGAAAAACAATTTTCCAGGTGAATCAGTTCAGCATTTCTCACTTTGTTTGTTAACTGCCGGTAAGCAAAGGCAGGACCTATCAGAAATATGACCATCTGGCATGTGAGAACCATGTTGCCTGCTCACATTTTACATATGAATGTGTTGACTTTTTTGGTCAATACCTCCCAAGTAACACAGGGCTCTAAGTTCCCAGTCTCCTTATAACCCATTTGCAAGAAAACACTTTTTTCAAGTTATAAAAATTAACCTTTAGCCAGAAATGGGAGGTATAGGAAAAGGAATTGGAAAGGATTAATTGGGTATTGTTGGATGCAAAGACTCCTCAGGAATCTGGTTTAAAGGTGCACTTAGCTATTTTCAGATCTAATTTGTTCCCTCAGCAAAATCTAGGCAAAATCTTAAATTCCTCTCCAATCCTCTTTGGAAATAAAACACTTGCATGTGTCCTTTTGGTTGCAGTCCAAATCAACAATGATGCTTCTGCTAGTTGCTACAGTTTAAGCTATTACAGTGAACAAATGAAACAGTGACAGAAATAGAAACTCCAATTAAAAGATACTGCTATACCAGATTATTCTTGTTCCACATTTATTCTCCATCCATAAACTCTATGATACCCAAGGAACACTGAGTAAGAATGCACTGCACATATTAAGCCCCACTGAAGCTCTCTCCTCACTCATCAAATGAATTACATTAGCAGTTAAATTTCCTCCTTGTGGGATCTAGGAAGAACTGATGTCAGGGAAGCATATAGTTATATTATAGTGACTGTGATATATATATTTAAGTAAGCATGCAGACTAGAAATCTGCATGTATTATTGGAAATTGCAAATATAGTGTATATATCCAATTTTGATAAGCAATTTATTTTGACAGGAACTTTAAAAGAGAATGGATATTAAAGGTCCAAGGTGGTGAAATAGATAAATGCTTTTTCTGCCACCTCCCAGGACCACATTAAAATTACAAATAAATTATAGAACAACCAAACTCGAGAGCCATCTGAAGACTAGCTGAATAGAATCCATACAGCTAAGGATATAAAGAAGAGGCCACATTGAGACTGGTAAGATGAACAGAGATGTGAAGCAGGCTGATCCCTAAACCCACAGGTGTTGGTTGAGCATTAAGAGGGACACCTCAGCAGTGGATGGCCCTCCCTGAAGAGTGAGGGGTCCCAATCCCACACTAGGTTTCCTAGCTCAGGGGTCCATGCCAGGAAGAGGTGTTCCTACAATAGCTGGCAGTGAAAATCAGCAAAGATTCTGTCCATCCATCCATGCTGATGAGATGGAAGGTGGCTAGAAACCCAGACATCCTCTTAAAGGGCCTATGCACAGACTCACTTGCTCACACTCACCCTCAATACTATATATGTCAAAACTTATCAAAATGGCACACGTTAAATATGTGCAATTTCCTGTATGTTAATTATACTTAAATAAAGCTGCTTAAAGCAAAACAACTTAGGAATTTATTATTTTAAATAATCAAGAAAATAGTGTGCAAACTTGCCCAGAGGAATGATGGTGACATAAAAATGTACTTTCACTGTTGTATGCATGCATGTTCTCTCACTATACTCATATTCCTGTCCTTAATTGAAAGTGGTAAAGCAAACACATTATCGAAGCAACTCTAATTATTTTCTCTGAACTAGTCTCAAGCAAATTAAGAAGAGGGAGCTGAGATAGCCATTTCAGCCCTGAAATAACACCCACAGGATCCATTCTTCTGAGACAATCTCATCATTCAGCAAACCTCAGCTCTTCAACAGCATTCATCACATGCTCAGGGGACATGCCATAGCCATGCTTAGAATGAACCGTCAGAGATGCCACTTGCCCCTAACATGTCGACACATGAATCTTTTTCTCTCACTTTCCTCCTGGCTTTAATTAAGCATCACAGCTGGAAAGAGGTTACCAAAGCAAATTATTTGTAGAGTTCTGCTAATTCCTACCCATTTTTAAGATATGGGTCACAGTTAGGCTTTCTCCATAGAGGCTTTGCTCACTCCTGTCTTGTGGATTCCCCATAGCACTTATTCTCATTTATGTCATGTAAATGAGCTCTTCTTAGCATGCTGGTTTCTAATGCTGTCCTTTTACATGTTAATCTTGGCTCCTTAGTCACAATGAACCCTCTTTCTACTTTGAAACTCTCTTTTCTGCTTTTAGATTCAGCCCTCTGCAAATTGTAGGACATATTCTATGTCTAAAGGGCTGAGGGATCCACATCAGCCTGCACACTGTTCTCTTCAGCTTTTGTTTCACTTCGCCCTGGACCCCAAACGCATCATTTGTCTGGATAGAACTCTGCTAAGTCAGTGCAGCTGATGACTTCAGATACCTGCTTCCGCATCTGTGGGACTGAGGACATTTTCAAATAGACTGCTCTGCTCACACAGGCCAGTAGAGCCTGACCACTAAATGTGTCCCATACATTTAATGTCCCCACAAGGACACTAAACAAATGAGTGATGGGAGGGTATACAAAAAGCCCAACCCCCTGTCACATCTGAATATGTTCCATGCTGTTTCCTCAGGCTCTTCCATGGCATGAAGTTTCAGTTCCCCATAATATAGCTGACTTAACAAAACACCTTTTATATGGGAGGCTGCTGTCCCTTCCATATGTCATGTCTCCACTTTCTTGCCAGTGAACTATGTTCTCAAGTTCTCATCTCCTTTTCTGGGGAAGCCCCCCTGAGACTAAGATCTTGTCATAGACTCCATTGGGTACTTGACTTGCTCACTCCTTCCCTATATTTTTAATTGCTGTCTCTCACTCTTCATAGAGCCCCATTTCATACAATTGAGTCTCCAGTTGGACCTTCACCTATTGTCATATGCTTGATCCTTGAAGGCTGACTTCCTGTATTCCTTCCCATTACAGGCAGCTTGGAAGAGTGGAGCAAGCCGAATTGTTTTTCATGAACCACTAGGTCACCAGAGAAAGAGGTTTGTGTGATGGCTGAAAGGGTGAGGAAATCTCAGCAGAAATATGCTGTACAAGCTCTGTTGAATGCCCAGAGGTCAAGAGAGGGGTACACTTGACCACCTGAATAGAGATGAACCTTCTTTGCTTAAGAGAGCTGAAGGAGAAAGAAGCCCTACAATGAATCTCTGAAGAACCAATGAAAAGGCTCTTTAACCATTTAACAGGCCAATAAGTGCAAACACCCATAGCCCAAAAAAGATTGACCTAGCTTCCTGACTTTCCTCACCCCATGGCTTAGACTCTGAAATTAGGGGTTGGGGGAGGAGAACAATAAAAAGCACAGAATAAAAACTACAGTACCACCTTTTGCACTACAGGGGTCCCAGCTCAATAAAGAATTTTTCTGCAGTTTCAAGTGCCAACTTGGTCCCCAAACTGTGAGACCTGAACTGTGCTAGAACCACCCCTTTATACCACTGTGATTAGCAGAACAAAGGTCTGCCAAAAAGTGTGTTTACCTCAATCCCTGGAATTTGTATGTTACTTTACGTGGATGGCAAAAGAGACTTTGCAGATATAATTAAGGTTATGAATCTTGAGGTGTAGAGTATATTCTAGATTATTCAGATGAGCCCAATTTAATCTCATAAATCCTTAAAAGTAGAGAACTTTTCCTAGTTGGGGAGAAGGAAATAAATGGAAGGAGGGGGAGAGATTTGATATGTAAGGGAGACTTGACCCACCATAACTAGCTCTGAAAATGGAGCAAGGAGGCCAGGAACCAAAGAACGTGGGGACGGGCCTCAGCTGTTAGGCAGAAAGCAGTCCTGGACCTACAGTAGAAAGGAGCAGAATTGTCAACAAAGAAATAAACAAGGCAATAAATGCTCCCCTGGAGTCCGCAGAAAGGAACACAGCATTGCTGACAACTTAATTCTAGGCCAGTAAATCCATGTTAGACTTCTGACTTAAAGAACTTTAAGATGATAAATTTGTATGCTACGAGACACTGTTTGCAGTTATTTGTTATGGAAGCAATGAAAAATGAATGCACCAACCACTTAAAGAGTTTGTCTCCACATTTGGAAATTCTCTGGAAGAAGACAGCAAACCTTTTGTAAGTGGCTCCTCTGTTGGCTTGCAAAATGACTGACACTTTGCCAAATCTCCTGTTGTGCTTCTGTTTATCAGGGAAAAGAGGGAGGGAATTGGAGCTCGTAATCTGAAACCAGGGAATCTGCTCTCACTGTTGCCTCTAAATTGACACCAGAACATAGACCCCACTCTCTAGCTTATCTCATTTTTCTCTTTTACTTCAGTTTTTGACCCCTAAAAGCTGCATGTATAGCCAGACTTTTGCTCAGGGATGGACTCTTCAAAGTTCCAACTGATAAAAAACAGGTTTTGTTCAGTTATTGCCCTGCTCTAAATCCACCCTCTGCTTAGACAGAAAAACCCATCTCTTTGTTGGATCCTCATCTAATACATTGACAATGACCTGGGTTTTGTTGTTTTTTTGTTTATTTTTAAAAAATTTTTATTTTGGCAATTTCAAGTCAGTGATTTTCCAGGCATCAAAGCAGAGCGGAGAGGCCTAATTAATTGATAAGTCTGTGGTCACCTGTACTGGGTTTGACAATGTGCATGACTTTTACAACATAGACTCATGAAAAATACTTCCTGCTTTACACTAGAAATTAAGGCATCAAACGAAAACCCATCATCTAACAGGGCATTTACTGGACCTTGTAATTTTATTTAAGCATACTATATTGGTTTTGGAATCAGAAATAAAAATTCATCAGGTTTTGTTTTTATCTGTTTGTTTTAAAAGAACATGCTAAATAAACTCATTCAAAGATACGTAGGTGTTTTTTGTTATTAGCTCAGGTACTGAAATCACATTTTAAAACATTTTTTGTTTCTTCCAAGAATGGTATCTTTTTAAGAGGAAGCTTTGGTACTTGCTTGTTATTCAAATCTTCTCTATCCTATGCTTTCCCTACCTCCCTCTTGCTGATCATTAAATTACAGAAAATGGTAGATTTGCCCATTTCTTTCAGTCTTCTGACAAATGTACTTATTTTAGAGCTATTTTATTAATATCATATAAATTTAGAAGTCCTGTGGTGCTTTTGTGAATTGAAACTTTTAGTAACCCATTTTACGTCTGAATAATGTTTTGTCCAGAAAGTTTATTTTGAGTAATATTAATATATCCATACCAACTTTCCTTTCTATAGCATTTGGATGATATCTTAAGCCATTTGTTTTAGACATGTTTATGTAATAAATAGCATTGGTTTGATATTTTAAAATATCATGTGGTGGTCTGTATATTTTTGTCTTTTAACAAAATTTACATTGATTGCCTTTTCAGATATATTTGAATTTTCTTTTATTATGTTATTTTATATTTTCTTTTTAATTTTACCTTTTCATGCTTCTTTTCTTATTTGACTTTACTTTCTACCTTGTTTGTCTCCTTTTGGATTATGTGTTTCTCTAATTCACTTTTTTCTTCTCCTGTTGGACATTTACATATCCTATTCATAGGTCTATTTCTATTATTTCAGTGGTTACCCTAGACAGTTTCCCTCTTATATTTTACATTCTTAGTGAAGTATAATTTACAGATGGAAAATGTACATATCACAAGTGTACGATGTAGTAGATATTCACAAAATGAACACACTCATGTAACCAGAATCTAGATTAGGAAACAAAATCCCTCATGCCCAGACAGCCTCCTCGTATAACCTAGAAAATCTAATTTACATATCTAACATAATCTTAACAAGGTAAAAAATTCAACATATTCCTTATGCTTCTCCCAAATAAAAGGTTTCACTTCAGAATATTCTACCTTTAATCTCCTCCTCCTGCTAGTTGCATTATAGTTGTCAAGGATTTTAGTTCAACTTTACTTTTTAACTTCATTAATTGACCATGACATGTTTATCATTTTCTTTGCTTACATTCTTTCTTGCATTTTAGGTTTTCCAGGCATAACTTTCTTTTTTCCTTTTGAAGTTTATCTTTTGAAGTTTCTGCAGTTATTGTCTATTTGTGGAAATGTCTCCAGTGTCTTTTGTAAATGTTTTCAGTTAAACTTCTTTTTCTTTTCAAATTTATCTTTCCTGGCTGTCCGTTTCTATGCAGATAGATACTTTTTTTGTTGTTGCTGTTGTTAGCACTTTGAAAAACTTTATTTCACAGTTCCGTGCATTCTATTGTCATTGACACAGCAGCTCTCTTTGTCCTCATCATGCATTTGTCTTTTCTTCTGGCTATGTAGAAGTTTTTTTTTTTTAAAGAAAAATTTGGGATTATATAGTTTAATAGGATATATTTACATATGAGTTTTTTTTCATTTATCTTGATCAAGACCCATGTGCTTTCTAAATCTGAGGATTAATGCAACTCTTTCTACAGTTCTGGAAATTTCTCAGCTCTTATTTCATCAGATAGTGCCTCTTAATCTTTCTAGAACCTTGGTCACACGTTAGACCATTTCATCCCATCCTCCACTGTCTGTCTCTCTACGCTACAACTTCTGCACATCTCTGGGTACTTTTGTTCCGATCTATTTTTCCATTCATGAACTCTTATCTCAGATTGTGTCTAATCTGCAGTTTTCTTCTTCCTTCAATTCCTCATTTTAATTTTTAATATGACAGTTTTCTTTGGTTCTTTTCTTGCTCAATTTGAAATGTTTGTTTTTTATTCCTGTATCATATTTCTGTGACCTGTGTCAGGCCTGCTGGGCCTGTCTGAAGGTCTAGGAGGCCTAGCTGAATCTCTCCCCTGCTTTAACTCCACCTGTCTCAGGACAGAGAGGCCCCAGGTCAGCAGATAAAAACTTGTCAAAACTAGCTGAAACCAGCTGAAACCAAGATGACTGTCAAAATGACCTCCCTCAAAATTTAAAGCTCAATATCATATAATCCCATACTAAATAACACATGTACCAGCCCTATGACAGTTGACAATTACCATAACAATGGCAAGAAGAGACCATAAACCAACAAAAAGAGCATGGAACCCTGATCCTGAGAAAGCCTCCTCCCCTTTCCCCAGAAAACCCATGAATATACCTGTTTATCTAAATCTCCTTTTCACTTCTCCTACCCTCTTTTAGCCACCTCTCTACTGCTAAGGGATGAGAAGTTGATTTGAGAGCTGCCTCTCTGTTTCTTCATTCTCTGGCCATCAAATACAATCTTGCACTGTTAATACTCATTTTTGTCTCCAAATTGGCTTGGTGACACCTAACGGAAGAAGAACCTCACTTGAGGTCTTGAAGAAGGAAACTTTCACACCATGGTAGCATTTTCAACTCTTATATCTGTGCATTTATTAAACCTATTTATCTGATATTCTGTCCCTGTTAATTCTAATATCTCCAGTCATTACCAGTCTGATAATCTTATTTGCTGTTTTTCCTTTCACTCATGGTACCTTATTTCCCATGTGTTTGATGGTATTTGATTGTGAGCTCCTATCTTTTAGAATTTCATCTCTGAGAATGCTTTGGAGATTTGATTCAAGAAGATGATCCTCTAAAAAGGATGTACTTGTGTTTCTGCCAACTGATTGGGGTGCTACCAACCCACAAACACTTAGGCCTTGGATTATTTCAGGGCACATGAGTCAAATAAATTGTTTCCAGTTTGTTGATGATAGCTTACAATCACAAATTTTTAAGCAAGTTTTTTTTAAAATTATTATTATTATTTAATGTTTCACTACTGTGACCAAGTCATGAATGGATCACTACCCTCTCTTCCATTGGTAAGATTTCCTTTCCTAATCTAAATGCAACAGTACTTGAATTCAGAGATAATCACAAAGAAATTATTGACATTAGCACTGCATTCTTCTTGGCTTTGACCTTTTTGTTGTTATTTCTACTCTTCAAAGAATTCTCTTATGTCTGTGCCAGCTAGTTCATCCATCAATTCAATTTTTTTTTTGCTTTTTTAAATTCAGTATTGAGTCTCTCTCTCTCTCTCTCTCTCTCTCTCTCTCTCTCTCTCTCACACACACACACACACACACACACACACGATATATATCACTAGGATTTCTCCTATTATATCATGTCACTGCTGCTTTTATATCAATGTGTATGCTTAAGAAGGTTACCACTTTGACTAACTAAAGTATAATGTAACAGGAGAACTCTAGGAGACTGTGTAGAACATGTCCAAAGTTATCACTAGTGAAGAATGAGAAAACCAAGGCCCCAAGAGACCAGCTTCCTACATATCATTGGTTGAAGACAATTCTAGAGACATTGACTGTGGCAATTTTTTCTTGGTCTGTACACAGGCAAGAAGAGAACCCTCCCACAGAAAACCAATGGGATTTGATTTCAGCATGTAGAGATGAGTACTGAATGGTTATGGAAGAGATTCTGACAGCATCTACCACAAGACTTCGGTGGCACAAAGACCAAGGCAAACCCAAATCTTGGAATACTTGGGTTTTGAGTTTTTTGCCCTTAGCAACTCATGAATATTGAGGAGAATTTTTTAAAATGTTAAAAACCAAATAGAAGACATTTCAAGATCACTGGAACTCTGAAAATCTGGCTGAGCTGTCTAATGGTGTGATCTGTTTCTCTCACACTTCCAGTGGAAGGTAGAAATATGCAGAGCACATCAAATTTTGTGCCGAAGAGGAAGGAGCCTGTAACTGGACAAGGACAATGACAGAACTGGAACCCTGACAAGGGACAGCTTTTGCAGAACAAAGTTGATAGTAACTGACTGCAGAGTGTTGGACTTTAGTGTAACAGGAGACTTACGGCTTTTCTCTTTAAAGGTTAGAGATGGTTTGGTAAGCATATGGGTATGACCAAGAAAGGCATCAAGGAAAATGCTTTGCTTATCCCCAGGATCTAACTAGGTTGTACGTGCAGGCTTCCTTGTCTCAGTTGCTCAGTCTCTATTTGTAGACCTCTTCTGCCCATATCACTAATGTCCAGTAATAATGAGAAGCAATTGAAAAGATTGTGGCAGTGCTTTCCCCTCTATTTTCAACCTCATTATTTGACTGGCATCCTGTGGGCTAATTTAGGACTGATGTCACAGGGTTTGTTTATAAAAGGCCAAACATAATGGTTGGTTTGGAGAATCAAAGTCTCATCCTGATGACACAGAGCCTGTATTTACAATACAGTATTAAAGGAAGAAATCAGGGTAAAGAATAATACAGTGTGATCTCTCTTCTTCTTTTAAAAATATAATATGTACCTTTAGAAAGGTAATGAGAAGGATATATAGGAAAAATTAACCATGATCATTTCTGTATGGGAGGACCATGTGATATTTTAGTCCAATTTGTGTTTCATAGTGTTTTTGTATTTTACATTATCAGTTGCTACCTTAAAATTAAAAATAATATTATAATTTAAAAATACATTCTGCCTCATTGGCAGATAGTCAGGAAAAATATACAAAGTGATAGAAGATCATTGAAGGAAGAGTCAGGAAACCTAATTTTTAGTCCCTGTTCTGCCATTAATATTCTCTGAGACACTGAGGTAACAGATTAATTTTCTGGACATAAGTTTTATCATTCATGAAATGGAGAATAGGACAAATTTATATTTTAAAACCTTTACACTAAATTCCTATCTTAGCTACTGAAATGAGACACTTCTAAACTAATGCTGATTCCTTTTAGAGATGTATGTTTGCATTTTGAATAGTTGCACTTCAAAAAATCAAGATGATTTTAAATATGTCTTGTTTTTCATGTATATGTATTGTCTGTGAACTGTATTGGTGTGCAGTGCAAAACAAGCCTTAACACAGAGAAATTATCTTTTCAAGACTTATTGAAAGAGATTACCTTGGTAACAAGAAATCAAACCCATCCACTTTATCTTAGGGGTCAGAACAAGGTTTCCTATGCAATCATCATTTCTGTTCTTTAGGTATAAACTGTGAAGGGGCCTCAGTGAGAATATTTAAATATTAGTAACAAGTATTTTTGCACTGAAAGACATAGCACTTTGAATTTTTCTTTCACTGTTTTATATGAGCAGGTTAATTTATATAATCAGAGTGTAGGGAAGTTTTTTAGGGCACAGACATCACTCTTACTTTTTTAGTAGTTTACCATACCAGAGGTTCATAACAGCTACAATATTGAATATTTACTATATGTCAGGTATAGTACTGAATGCTATATTTATAGATCATCTCTTTCGTTCCTACAACAACACAGGTATATCAGTTTGCTTTTGCTATGTAGCAAATACTCAAACATGTTGGCCTAAAACAATAACCATTTATTTATCTCAAGATTCTGTGGGTTGGCAATTCAGCATAGATTCAGCCAAAAGTATATTCCTGTCACAAATGTGTTCACTTATGTGTTTGTAATCAACAATTAAATTGTCTAGGGCAGCGGTTCTCAAACTGTGCGTTGTGACCCCTTTGGGAGTCGAGCGACCCTTTCACAGGGGTTGCCTAAGACCCTTGGAAAACACATATCAGATATTTACATTATGATTCATAATAGTAGCAACATGACAGTTATAAAGTAGCAATGAGAGTAATTTTATGGGGGTCACCACAACACAAGGAATTGTATTAAAGGGTCGCAGCATTAGGAAGGTTGAGAATCACTGGTCTAGGGTCTGACTGGTCTAAGATGGCCTCATCTAGAATAGATCTTTTCTGTTCTATGTGGACTCTCACCATTCAGCAAACTAACTCTGGGTTATTTGAATCACAACTACTAAGTTCTAAAAGTGAGAAGAGACTGTGCCCCAGTGTACAAGCATTTTTTAATCTTCTGCCTGCAGTATGCTTGCTAATATTTCATCAGCCAAAACAAGTCACATGGCCAAGCCTAGAGTCAGTGTGAGAGGAGATTACTTAAAGCATGGTTAAGGAAGCTATTATTGCAACAATCCACACACAGATAGTTTGATATTATTAATAGCTGCTTGATAAAGAGTGAACCCACAAGGGCCAGAGGACTAATCCTATAGAGGCAGAGTAGAAGAAAGCATGCAATCATAGGGTGCAAGAAGAGGAGTCAACATTCACCAATGTAGTCTTACCAAAGAGGTGCTGCTCTTTCAAGGTGACTATTTGTTACAGTTTAGGCCTGTTGTCTTAGTTGAAACATTAAGAGCGCTCTCGATCACTTTCAAAGGTATCTTAGTTTGCACGAAAGATTACTCTTGACTCTCTAGCTCCTCAGCACCCTCGATAGCCCACATTGATGCCCAGACAGAAGGATCTGAGAACCTTGATGTTCCTCCCTTAGCCTCTACCTGTTAACCCCACTGATAAAAAAACCACTTAATGTTAACAATTAGGAGTACACATCTAGAAACCTCATGCCAATAAGAGGCAGTAGAGATAAGGTAAATCCCCTTTGCAATTTCATAAACAGGTATTTGTAAGATTAGAATCAAAGCTTCTGAGTCCTGGGATCTTCTCTTGCTAGCACTTTCGCCAAGGAAAATTTCAGCTCTGAGTGCTCATTTAAATATAATCCCTGCCTCCTGTTCACAGAGTAATCAGGGGTTGGCTTTGAAATCATTGTAGAACTGTACAGAACCTCTCCTTTTTTTCTTTTTTAAACCAGTAGCACACTGTGTACACCATGTAGCCTCCCACTCACTTCACAGAATTGACAAGGGAAAACAGTGTGCCAGAGCACAACACAGGAAAGTGATTTAATCAAGGGTGAAGTCTGGGACAAGACTGCACTGGGAACCTGCCTCCTCTCCCTTTAGTATCTTTGCCCAAAGCTCCCAAAAGCTCAAAGCCAGAGCTGGTAACAACTGGATAAGGGAAACCCAGCTACAGGATCCCACTTGCACCAGGGAATCCCTAATGAATCAATCAAGAGAATGTTATCAGTAAAACACTTGTAGGCTGTTGCTGAATAGCTTCATCAACACTCCAGCAATCTCCCCTCAGGGCCTGGAGAAAACAAAGCCGAGAGGAGCAGGTTGTATTAAAAGCACGGATCCCTGGTGGTGCAGTGACTTAAGGCTTTGGCGCTGGCGCTGTCAGCGCTTCGGCCTGGGTTCGATTCCCAGTCAGGGAGCTACCCACATACCAAAAAGCAAAAAAAAAAAAAAAAAAAAAAAAAAAAAAAAAAAAAAAAAAAAAAAAAAAAAAAAAAAAAAAAAAAAAAAAAAAAAAAAAGCATGGAGCAGGCATCAAAGACCTGCCAATTCAGCCAATTGGAAACTCACTTTAAATAAGAACACAATTTTATATCATTACTAAGGCTACAATGGCAACGTAAGCTGCCCCTCCCCCAGTAAGCCTCCGCTAAAGAAAACTACAGAATCTAGGACCATTTAGAATAACACAAATAAATCAGTAAATGCAACAGTCTTCTGCTTAGCCCTGGCTTTGGAGGGGGCCTGGAGGATGCTCTTACAGTAGAATCATCTCAAGAATTCTGCCAACATTCTCCCAGAGGATGACTCCACTTCACTCCCTTGAGAACTGAATGACTTGGAGTATGAGAACTAGAGACATCAGCCCACTCATTTTGTACATGCAGAACCAGAGATCCAGAAAATGTATGAGACCCACCAAAGTCACATTCTTAGCTTTATCATTTTACTGCCTGTACCAGAGAGTGGTTGCGATGAGAGATGACTACCAGATCAATTGAGTAAGCAAGTTATTACTGAGTGCCTCTAACATATTCTGTGCTCATTTCAAAGATGAAAACCAAGAAGACTGGTTTTCTGGGCTCCGGCCACAGCATCATCTCCAGTCACAATGACTGACCTCTAAAATCCTTTCTTCTTGCCAGTTCTACCCAACAAACATGTCTGTTTTTTTGCCCTCTTCTTTCCTATATCCCAGTGGTTACTCTCTAACTTAGACCATCCAACCTCAACAGCCTCTGTCCAGCCTTCCTGTCTCCATTATTGTTCCATCTACTCTTCATCCACACTGCTACCTGAGTGATTTTCCTGAAAACCTCATCGGATTTTTTCCTTCCCCTGACCAAAGCAGTGTAATGGCTCCCTAAATCCCAATTCCTACCTAACTATAAACTTCTCCTTGAGGTCCATTTTGCCTACTTATTATCCATTCCTACCTTTTAGAGTTGGACCACAATGGACTAATTGTGAGATCCCTGACATGTGGCTCCATTTTCTGATCCTATGCCTTTGTGTTGCTAGTGTTTTGGTTGGGAATCTCTCTCTCTCTCTCTCTCTCTCTCTCTCTCTACCTGGTGGGCATACACTTAATGTCATCTCATCTTTTGCAGCTTTGGTCCAGAAGTGAGGGTCAGGGAAGGCCAAGAGGCCAAACCTGGGATGGAAAGCCAACATGAGAAGAGGGATGAAGCACAGATTGGAAGAAAATGTGCCATGGTCTTGCTTGTCTTGAGGTCAATTGGGGTTGCGAAAGTTATAAGGCACCAAGAGGCTTTTGACTGGTAAAATGCTCATTTAATTATGCATGCGTCCTCTCTCATTCTCCTTTCTCATAGTGTGTGAACATTCGTCACAGGTCACTCCAGACATCAGGTTTTAAAGAAATGAGAACTCTGTGTGTGTGTGTGTACACACACGTGTGTATACACAAAATCCCATAGTTTAATGACTTCATTTCATCAACAAGCAGAAAATCCCTTGAAACACCCTGGTTTCAAAGAACACCATGTAACTATTTTCTAAGGGGCTTTCTTTGACAGTGTTTATCATCAGGCTCTTTAAATGACTGTGTTTTCCAGTCTCCTTGGTAGCTTCTTTCACAGAAAGGAGCAGAAAAGTAATTAAAGTAGGTTCCTATACGTGCGCTACAAAAAGGAATATTCCATTCATTGGGGTGTGGTTTTTGCCTTTAGTTCTCTTTAGGGGATGCTCAGTGACATCAGGCATTCAATCGTTTCCAAAAAATGGGAGGCTTCCACATTATAAATAGATCTGAACCATTTCAGTAATTAATGTCAATGGTTCTTGGGAAGGGAAAGACAAACTTCTCCAGAAATCTGCAATTATAAAATAAATCAGCATGTGTGTAAATTAAGTGCTAACTGGATCTTATTGGTTCCAGAGCTGGCTTCTTCTCTGCTGCTTTTCTATTATGGGAAAGCATGTAGTGTAGCACATGGCAGGCTTCCCCATGTTCTCATTTTGGGAGATGTGGGCAGTAGAGATTTCTCTCCCAGAGGACACTGTAGCAACGCTGACTCCAGAGCTCACACCTTCCTCTGAGGCTTGCTTTGTAGTGATACTGACATAAAAAAATACTTTCAGTTGATCATTTGGTGATGTTTAAATGTTAAGAAACTTTAGGTCATCACCTAAAAAGGAGTAGACACTGGCTTTAGGAAGGAAGCAGCAATATTTATCAAAACCAAGTTCCTCAAGAAGCAGACCCTGAGATAAAAATTCAGGTGCAAGAATTTTATGAATGAACCAATCCCAGGAGAACCCAGGATGAGGGTGAGATAAGCCTGAAGTTGAGGCAGGGGCTTCATACTTCTGCAACATCAGTTAGTCATCAGCTCAGGGCTACCATGGGGGATGCAAATTCCAAGGAACTCAAAGCTCTTTATGCCTGCTGGCTCTCTGCTCCACATGAGCAGTGCATCTCCAGTCTCTCTAGGCATCCTCTGAAGACAGCACAGTGAAGGCCACTAGAAACCAAGGCAGGGGCTCTCAGCACTGGTAACAGGGTGTCCAAGGAGAACATTACACTTACCATCTATAATGGTTAATTTTTTGTGTCAACTTGTTGGGCCCATGAGGTACCCAGATATTTGGTCAAACATTATTCTGGGTGTTTCTTGAGGGTGCTTTGATGAGATTAACATTTAAACCAATAGGTTGTATGATGCAGATTGCCCTCTCTAATATGGGTGGGCCTCATATAATTGGTTGAAGATCTTAATAGAACAAATAGGCAGATCTACTCCTGAGTATAAGATAATTTTTTCTGCCTTCACATTCGAACTAAAACATTGGCTCATTCTGGGTCTCATGCCTGCTGGCCTTTGGACTGCAACTATACTGTTGTTTCTCCTAGGTCTCTGGCTTGCTGGTTCATCCTAAAGATCTTGGGATTTGCTTGTCTTCATAATCAGATAAACTAATTTCTATAATAAATATCTCTCACCTCTCTCCCTCTCTAATTTTCAATCTACAGCACACTGGATAAATGGAATTGGCATGTACTGAAATGAGAAAGCCTGAAAGCAACATTTTTGAGGTAGCAGGAGATCAGGGGGCCAGTCTTGAACATTAAGTTTGAAGTGTCTATTATTCATCCAAGTATATAGATCAAGTGAGCAGTATGATTTAGAATGCAGGCTGAGGTCCAGGCTGGAGATAAAATTTTACAGTCTATAGTATAAAAATGGTATTATAGCTATGCAACTAAGTGAAATCATCAAAGGAGTAGGGCAGATTTAAAAGTTTTACCCATGATTGTACATAAAATAATTCATGAGAATAGGACCCAGACAAAGTTATGGGCAACACCAGCCTTTAAGAAATGGGCAGGGAAGCCTCATGAATGAGTAGAGTTATCCAAGACCACAAACATGTAGGACTGAACCTAAGCAGGTTTGAATATCTCCATGTGATAGAAGTGGAATCCAAGTACTTTAGGAACCATGAACATAAATAAATAAGTGGTATATAAATACAATGAAATATTATTCATCCATGAAAAAGGAAATCCTGCCATTCTCAAGATTATAGATGAACCTAGAGGACAATGTGCTAAGTGAAATAAGCCAGGTAGAGAAAGATAATTACTGTACGATGACCCCGTTTGTATGTGGAATCTAAAAGAAAAAGTCAAACTCATAGAAACAAAGTAGCATGGTAGTTACAAGAGTATTAGGGGTAGAGGATGGAGGATGCTGGTCAAAGGGTTCAAACCTTCAGTTATAAGATGAAAAATTCTGGGGATATAATGTACAGCACGGTAACTATAGTTAGTAGTACTGTGTTACACACTTGCCATTTGCTAAGAGAGTAGATCATAAGCATTCTTTCTACATAGACAAGGAACTATGTGAGTTCATGCATATGCTAATTAAGCCAATTGTAGTAATCACTTCACACAGTATATCAAATCATCATGTTATACACTTTAAATACATACAGTTTTGTTTGTCAGTTATAGCTCAATAAATCTAGAGTAAAAATAAAGTTAGAGCATACTTCTGCATTCCTTAACTATGGGTTATGCATAGTAACTTTCATCTGAAGAATGAAAGATAGAAAAAGAATGGTAAGATTACAGTAGAGAGTCCTGATAAAGATATCTCTAACCATAGGATCAATGTTAACATCAACAGTGATAAAGCACATTGATAGTATGTACCCTTGAGATGATATGATGAAAATGGTACTTTACCTCTGATTTTCCTCTTTTCAGTACATAGTACCCTGAATTAATTATTAGAAAACTTTAAAGATTATTAAAAACAAGGAAAATCTAAGAAATTGTTACAGCCAAGAGGAGTTGAAGAAGATGTGAAGACTAAAGGTAGTGTATCCTGGATGGAATCCTAGAACAAAAAAGAAACATTAGATAAAAACTAATCTACAAAGGAAATCTCAATAAAACGTAGACTTCAGTTAATAAGTATCAATACTGGCTCATTTATGACAAAGGTACCATAATAATATTTATCAGGAAAACTGAGTTATACACAAACTCTGTACTATCTTTGCAAAAATTCTGTCAGTCTGAAACTGTGATATTGTAATGGTGGATAGCTGTCATTTTACATTTGTTCAAACTCATAGAATGTACCACACAAAGAGTGAAACCTAAGGTAACTCTGGACTTCAGTTAATAAAAATGTATCAGTATCAGCTCATTAATTATACAAAATGTGCTACACCAAAGCAAGATGTTAACAATAGGGAAAATTAGTGGTGGTGGAGGGGGCGGGTTATGGGATCTCTGTACTTCTCACTCAATTTTTTTCTCTGTAAACCTAAAACTGTACCTTGCAAAAACCTATTAATTAGAACACACACACACAACCCTTAACAAACTAATAAATTTAAAATGTAAAAAGCCCTCAAAACTTGCAGCTAGAAGGATTTACTGCTCAAAATTGAATAGAAAGTAGAAAGCAACCTAGAAAGGACTTTAAAAATAATTAGGGAAAGTTTCAAGATATTTGAAATTTCTATAGCTCCCAGACAAAGTTCACAATGAGGTTCTGAGTGGCAAAACAGAATGCATCATGGGGCATCTCAGGATAGAAGAAGGTTACCTACATCTGAGATGCTGTGTCAATTATTTTACTCCCCAAATCCTGGTCCCAAGTGAGGTAGTGTTCTGCTGATTCATGCTTTTGCAATACTGCACAAAAGAGATTTTCCACAGTTCTGTCCAAACACACACTACCTGGGATTTTAGATCCACTAAGCTCTTTCAGATGATTGGTAATGGAGAGCCTCCACCACTTCATTAGCAGAGGCAAATATTCGAATTCATGAAGGAGCAATGCCTTGTTTTATTTATTTATTTATTTATTTATTTATTTATTTATTTATTTATTTATTATTGGGGTGGCATCTGTTAGCAAGGATTACATAGGTTTCAGGCACACAATTCTACAGTGCATTGTCAACTTGATGCCTGTTGATTTAAACTAAAAGAGACCTTGAGTCACAGGGCCAGTTGGTGATGCCCCACAGGTGAAGGTCAGGTCTGACAACCCCTCCCTGCCACTTTTGGATAAAAAGGATAAGTGTTTCTTCTCATTAAAGGATCGAATGGCTCATTCCAAGTACCTATTTCTTTCTCTTCTTTTTCTGTTTATTTGAACTATCGTTGACATATAACATGATAGTTTTAGGTGTACAACATAATGATTCAATATTTGTATATATTGAGAAATGATCACCACAGTAAGTCTAGTTAACATCCATCAGGCCACATAGTTACAATTTTTTTCTTGCAATGAGAACTTTTAAGATGTACTCTTTTAGCAAGTTTCGAATACACAATATAGTATTATTAACTATAGCCATTACGCTGTGCATTACATATCTGGGATGTTTTTATTTGATAACTGGAAGTGTGTACCTTTGAACTACCTTCACCCATTTTGTCCGTCTCCCACCCCAGCCCACCCCCACCTTACCCCCTGCTACCTCTGGCAACCACCAATCTGTTATCAGTTTGTTTTTTTGTTTGCTTGTTTGTTTTTTAGGTTCCAAATATAAGTGTGATCTTTTCTTTCTACTTCACTTAATACTTTCAAGTTGCATTCATGTTATTGCAAATGACAAGGTTTTATTCTCTTTACGACTGAATAATATTTCATTATATATAAAAGAATTGATTTTTCGATTATAGTTGACATCAAATATTATTTTATGTTAGTTTTAGGTGTACAGTGTAGTGGTTAGACATTTATGTAATTTACAAAATGATCCCCCTGATTAATCTAGAACCCACCTAGCACTATATATAGCTATTGCAATATTACTGACTGAATTCCATATGCTTTATTTTACATTCCCATGACTATTTTGTAACTACCAATTAGTACTTAACCCCTTTACATTTTCACCAAGCCCACAAACCCACTTTCCTCTGGCAACCATCAGTTCTATGAGTCTGTTTCCGTTTTGTTTGTTCATTAATTTTGTTCTTTAGATTTCACATATAAATTAGATCATATGGTTTTTGGCTTTCTCAGCCTGACTTATTTCACTTAGCATAATATTAAATAATATTATACCATCCAGGTTCATCCATGTTGTTACAAAGAGTAAGATTTCATTTTTTATGACTGAGTAATATTCCATTATAGTTATATATCACCTCTTTTTTATCCAATCATCTATTGGATAAAAAGCAACTTAGGTTGCTTCCAAGTCTTGGCTATAGTAAATAATGCTGAAATAAACATAGGGGTGCATATATTTTTTCCAATTAGTGTTTTGAATGTCTTCAGATAAATATCTAGAAGTGAAATTGCTGGGTCATAAGGTAGTTCTATTTTTAAGTTTTGAGAAACCTATGTACTCTTTTCCATAGTGGCTGCACCAATTTGCAACCCCATCAACAATGCATAAGGGGTCCCTTTTCTTCACATCCTCACCAACACTTGTTTGTTGATTTATTGATGATGGTCATGCTGATATATATGAGGTAATATCTTATTTGGTTTTAATTTGCTTTTCTCTGATGATTAGTGATGTTGAGCATGTTTTCATATGTCTATTGATCTCTGTATTTCCACTTTGGAGAAATGTTTATTCAGGCCCTCTGCCCATTTGTTAAGTGAGTTGTTTGTGTGTTTTGTTGTTGTTGTTTTCTTCCTTTCTTTTCTTTTGTGTTGAGTTGTATAAGTTCTTTATAAATTTTGAATATTGACCCCTTATAGGACATACATTGGTGAGTATCTTCTTTCATTCAGTAGATTGTATTTTCACTTTGTTAGTGATTTCCTTTGTTGTGCAAAATCTTTTTGGTTTGATGTATCACAATTGTTTATTTTTCTTTCATTTCCCTTGTCTGAAGAGATAATATCACAAAAAATATTACTGAGAGCAATGTCAAAGAGTTTACTGCCTATGTTTTCTTCTAGGAGTTTTAGCGTTTTAGATCTTACATTTAAGTCTTTAATTCATTTTGAGTTTATTCTTATATATGGTATAAGAAGGTGGTTTAGTTTCTTTCTTTCGTTCGTTCTTTTTTTTTTTTTTTTTTTTTTTTTTTTTTTTTTTTTTTTTTTTTTTTTTTTTTTTTTTTTTTTTTTTTTTTTTTTTTTTTTTTTTTTTTTTTTTTTTTTTTTTGCATGTATCTGTCCAGTTTCCCCAGCTCCATTTATTGAAGCGATTGGCATTGTGTATAAGGGGAATGGGATGGAACTGAAACATAAAATTACTAAGCCTTGGTGTATAACTATTTGTTGATCAAGTCTTCCCTCCTGTTTGGAACAAGCTAGAACAGGCATGTCCAACCTGTGGCCCAGGACTGCTTTGAATGAGGCCCAACACAAATTCTTAAGACATTATGAGATTTTTTTTGTGTGACCTCTTTTCTTTTTTTTTTTAAAACTCATCAGCTATTGCTAGTGTTAGTGTATCTTATGTGTGGCCCAAGACAAGTCTTCTTCCCAGGGAAGCCAAAAGGTTGGATACCACTGACCTAGAACAATATGAAGAATATGGTAGTTGTTAAGATGTAGGTATGACAGGGAATGTCAAAGGAGGACATTCACAGAGCAACAGGGCAGGTTAGAAGAAGGATGGACCCTGATGACCCTTTTTTGGTTTCTCCACATGGCCAAGGGCCAAACTTAAAAAGATATATCCCTTGAAGAAATGATAAAGAAGTACCCATTGTTTTGGCTTCAGCTCAGAGCCCTCAAAATACAGGTGGACACAAAGATATAAGTTAGAAAAAACAAGAGAAAGAAACATGATGAGAAACCATCAGCTGTCAAATAAAATTTAAAAATAATTCAAGCCTAGATACAGCATAACTGTTACTGTTTATGTGATAAAAAAAATTTAGCAGTGTCTTGTCTGTCTTTTTGCCTGTACAGAAAAGCTGCATGCCACAGATGTTCCCCGTAGAAAGATGTCAAACCTGAAATGACAGTGCTGGCAATCAAAGACATTGTACCTCAGAGAATGCAAAATGCAACAAATCGCCATCTTTCAGCAGTGAATTCCTCTGATTGCTGTGCCCAGCCCGCTCCTTCCCTAACTGCCGAATCTTAAAGATAGGACATCGTATCACAGGCGACCCACTTTCCTGGGAGCCAAGTGCTGGCTTGGGCCATGGGAGAGACATACAGCTGAGGAAGTTGGGTAGTTCAGCCCAGCACAGCCATAAAATAAGTGATCATCCACGAAAAGGTAAACCTTTTATGAAGTATCAGCTCAGCCTTATCAACAGGAGTTCTATTTTGAGCTTTGCAGAGTTACTGGGCTACATAGGTAACACATCCCTTGCCTCTTGGTGACGCAATTGGTTGTGGGTATCATTTGGATACCTCCACTTACCTTACTGTACATGAGGACATCTGGGGACAAGTGACCAAAATGATATCCAGAAACCCCCTGGGATGAAGGATTGGAGAACTGTAGAACTAAGGAAACCTGTAAAAATATACTGCTCCCAATGCCATGTTTAACATACTCAATTTGATTTAGTTTAACATTGATCTTCAGTGTCCCAGTCAAGCTCTGGATACACAAAGATAACTGAAATACAACCCGATGCCCTTAAAACATTTTCAGTTTATTGGAAGAGAGAGACAAGTAAACAGATGATTCCTGTGATAATCTTTATACTAAAATATACCTGAGAGGGACAGGAGCTTGGTGAGTGCAGTTAATCAAGGAGACTTTCTGCAAAGGTGTCATTGGTTGGTCTTAAAGAACAAGGGGGAGCGAGCCAGGTGGATGGGATGAAAGGGTGGCAAGGATACTCCCAGCAGAGGGAATGCACCAGCACACACATGAAATTGCCAATAAGTGGACAGTCCTGTCCCAGAGGAATGCATCTGTGAGTGGAGCTGGAGGGTAAGCCAGAGAGGTAAGTACGCTGCAAAGTGAAAACTGTTGCTAAGAAGCTGAAGAAGTTGAGTTTTGTTCTGAAAGGCAGGGGGAAGTGAATCCCAAAGAGGTTAGCTCACGAAGGCAATGTCAGAAAAGGGTTATGCATCTGAGACTTCAATGGGGGTAAAACCGTATTAAATGAGGAAGGGCGTTCACCCCTCAAAAAACACATTTCTTTTTCCCTTTTGGAAAAATCTATGGAGCCCATAGAAAGTGACCATTTTTGCATGATCTTTCAATTCCTCTTCCCTCACAGAGGATCTGCTCATTTAAATGTCCTGCTTTTGCTTGGCTATTTGCCTTTTATTCTGCCTCTTCAATCAATCCTCCCCTTTTTGCATTATGCATTTCCACAGCTAGAAATACCCATTTTGCATGTTTAAGCATGCAGGCTTACTTTTTATAATAGCTCAAGAACTTTAAAAATATGGCATTTTAACACATGCTTCTGCTCTGAGACATCTAAAAAGACAGGGTTCTCTCTCTCTCTGTGTCATATTTTCCTATACTATTTAAAATGCATTTTTTTATTATATGAAATAAGGAATGCTGTTTTTCTAGCAATGATCTAAGATGTGTTTGCTTATCATATTCCAATGACTAATTTTGAGTCTTTTTAAATACAGATTTATTTCAGTTAATAACCACAGAATGATTGGGGAAAAGTTTAATCTGTCTCCTTTGGATTCCGTGGCTTTTTCTCCCATGTGTGTTTTTGTCATTTCTGGTGGATGGAGAGGGTGGGCAGTGGGTCTACAGGGGCAGACTGAAGACATACGCCACATTACATGAAGAATGTTATGACACAAACTTGAAACTGCCATTGCCTTAATTGGGTAACTATTTATGCATAACTTAAAAAGCAGCAAGCAAACATGCTTTGCTACCAAGACAGAACTGAAGACATAAAAACTTGGAAATCAGTTTAGTAAGAAAGGGCTTGAAAGTTCTAGATGCTGGTGTCCACAGAACCGTGTCTGTGTACCAGCTGCACGGCCAATCGGCTCGCCCACTTTTCCAAGGACGTGCTGTGTAATGGAAAGGTCAGGTACATGTGGGACTGAAGCAAGTTTTCCTACTTATTAGTGGTCTGAACTCAGACTAGTTACTTAATTACTCTTCATGTTAGTCTCCTTCTCTGTAAACTGGGAATAAAAACAGCTTATTAAAATATGATTAGCTGCCCTCACCAACTCCCCAGGAGGCCTCTGTACATCTTTCTAGTCAGTGCTCTTTGCAAAAGTCACCCCCACTGGGACACCAATCACGTGATAATGTTTTCCCTTTTTGAACTTTATATTAATAGAAGTATGCATTACGCACTTTGAGTCTGGCTTCTTTAATATAACATTATGGTGATGAGCTTCATCCACGTTTATTATTTTATTACTGTTAAGTATTCTATTGTGTGACTATACTGGTGTATGAGGGCTGTGTGGAAAACACCCAGCCATAAATGCCTCTATTTTTCATATTACGTGGCTGGATACTTTCCGGACAGCCCTCGTATCCATATGCTATGGTTTGTGAATGTATGGGTCATTTCCAGTTTGGGGCTTGTATTGTTTCCTGTGGCTTCTGTCACAAGTGACCACAACTTATTTATAACAAAACAACAGAAATGTTTTCACAGTTCTAGAAGCCAGAAATCTGATATCAGGGGATCTGCAGGGCTGTGTTCCTTCTGATGGCTCTTAGGGAGAAACTTTCTTAGTCTCTTCCAGCTTGTGGTTCCAGATGTCCCTTGGTGTGTGGCTTCATCATGCCAGTCTCTGCAGGTGTCTTCACATGGCCTTCTCTTCTTCCTCTTATTTCTGTTCTCCTCTGTCTCTTACAAGGACACTTGTCCTTGGTTTTAGAGCCCACCAGCTAATCGAGGAGGATGTTGCTTCAAGATCCTTAACTTAATTACATCTGCAAAGACTCTTTTTCCAAATAAGGTCACATTCAGAGGTTCTGGGGATTAAGACGTGTACGTACCTTACAGGGGATCAACATTCAACCCACACTATTGGGCTATTACAAATAGTGCTGCTGTGGACATTCTCACACACATCCTTTTGGGGACATATGTGTGCGTTTGTGTTGGAGGTAGATGTGTAAGCCATAGGGTGTTGGTTGAGCTATGGTATATCCCATCAAACAGTAGTTCAAAGTGGTCGCAGTGTACGTTGGAGATTACCAAAACCAATCACAGCAAGTTACAAATGCAAAATTAAAAAAGAAATGAAGCTCAGTTATGTTGACTAATCACCCCAAATTTCACAGATGATTAGTGGCAAAGCAGGAACGAACGTATTTTTTAGATGGCACAGGACTCAGTTTAGCAACACTAATATCCCCTAGTGTTTTCCTTGAATTTTACATTTCACATAAAACACAATGAGCAGATCTGTTGATTAGCCCAGATGCCAATACGCTGACATTTCTTTTCCACACGCACCACGTCGGCTCCTCGAGGAGAATGCCAGAGGGGAAGATTGCTGCCCAGCTCTGGTGTCCTAAAGGTGAGAAACTGAAGCACTAAGATGGGAAGTGTCTTTCCCAATGCTGCTGTAAGGAGGCAAGTTCTCGCAGTACCGTACCAATTGCCGTCATGATTTTAGTTAGGTATTGAACTAACTCTTCTTAGAACCTTTTGTTTGCTTGAGTTTGACGACAAAAGAAGTAATTAAAATGCTCTTTGGGATAAAATGGGGGAAGAGTTTTTGGTTATTACCTTTCAGTTATCACTCTTCAGAAGAGAGAGAGGGGCGAGTAGAGGGTCTGGCCCCATAGTTGAAGGTGACAAGAGAGGGCCAGAAAGACTCGGGTGGCAGAGTTATCAGAAAGACTCTACAGAGTAGGAATGTCTGACACGTGTTTCCATACCGTTCCATGCTGCATGGGGTTCTTCTTCTCCCCAAATGCTTGATGAGAGCACATGTGTTATGCAGGTATTAAAGAAGAAACTAGGGTTTATTCCTGGGTTGAAAAATTTAAGAAGAGACAACACATATTGAACAATGAACACTGGTCAGAGGTACCATGGGCGTGTTGTCCCACCCCAGCAATGTACAGGAACCTTGGGATACTGTGGAAATCTATAGTATATGGAGGGAAAGAAGAAGGCAATTGTGTAGAGGTCTCAGTGAGCTAGAAACTTCCCCATCCCTGAGGCATATCAAGGATCCATTATATAAGTCCTTTCTAATTGAGTTGCTTTAATACCAGAATTTTCTGACACCTAGTCTGGTGCTCCTTTCTGTAAATTAAATGTGTCTGAAAATGCCCAAACATGGCCCAGAAAATGGATGAAACCTTTGGAAAAATGGTCTTGCTGCTGTCCTGGACTGAGACATGCATCATACGAACACACTCTTTGATTAAGAACTTGGCTGAATGCAAAAGGATACTGTTGATCAAGAATCGGCACTACAGCTAGCACTTTGGGGTTTTATTGCTGCTTGTAGTTTTTTCTCTCTTTGTCCTTAATTATTCCTTGGCCTTTGAACATGTCCTCTGCTTTTCACAGGGGAACTTTAATCCATAATACAGGTGCCTCTTCAGCTCCCGCTGAAAGCCCACATTTCATCAAATGTTTCCCTCCTGCCCCCAGGAAAGCTGATCTTAAAAGTGACTCTATTTGGTGGCCTGGCAGTTTGAAACCTTGTATCTGCTTCCTGATTTGATTGCTTTCTCCGACTCCTGGTGACTCAAATCAAATATCATCCTCAGGAACAAGTGTCTAGTTCCACACAAGATGCACTTCCCCAGCGGCCTGATGTTGGAGAAAATTACGTATCCTGTGTCCTTTTCAATTGATGAGTAAAGGAAATTGAAGAGGCCTTTGCCTCATTTACGTTGATAAGGGGCACTTAGGCCTGTGGGTGTTGTTTATCACCAAACTCCACAGACGTGAGCTTTGGGACAAGCTGTACTAGGGGAAGCTGGTCTGATCACCAGGATGTGAATGAAACACAATGGTGTCCCCTTGAGAGCCACTAAGGAGCTGTGTGTCCTTCACAACAGTAATGAAAGAGCCAAGAGTAGTCTTGAGGCCTATGTCAATACTTTACTCCTGTGAGGGTGAGGAAGGACAGAGCCAGGGACTTTTTGTTTTCTTTTTTCATATGTATAGGGAGAAAAGTTAGTGTCAAGAAAGAGTATCCATGGCCCTAGGAGAGGGATGGATCTCTTTCTTTTGATAAGTTAAGCAATAAAACTGTGAATGTTATGACTTGACTCCAAGGCATTTGAGGCATTCAGTTAGTCTGAAATCTAAGTCAGCCATGCTACCTGGGTCTGAAGGGAATTTAATTCCTCTGACAATGGGGGAAATGGCATGGGGAGTAGTAGGACAGATCATCTAAAAGGTAGAGAAGATGCTTCAATTTGGTATGAGCAAGGGAGGCTGCTTCTCTCCTTTATTCTTTTCTTCCAAAGGAATACTAATCCTTCAAGGCACCAGTGCTAAGAAATTGTTTTAAATAAGGATGAAATAGACTTTTATTAACTCTAAGAATTGTATTTTAATCAAGTCTTTGTCACGAGGCACTTAAAGCTTATACATTTCATCCAGTTGGCTCCCACTGAAGTTTGTGACTTGTGGAAAGTTGAGGGTTTTTCTGGGCCATGAAGGACTCTGAAGATGGAATGTAATTTCCTGTCTTGGGACTTGCAAGCAAGCCAAGTCTGAGCTTTGACAGTGTTTCAGTTACTATTGCTGTGTAACAGAGGACAATAAAACTTCGTGGCATAAAATAATCTTTTTATTATACTCACAGATACTGTGGGTCAAGAATTTGGATGGGGCACAGTGCCTGGGAAGATTCAAAAAGAGTGACTAGATGGCTGGGGCTGGGATCTTTTGAAGGCATCCTCACTTATGTGTCTGGTGGTTTTTGCTGGCAGTTAGCTGAGAACTTAGCAAGAATATTGGCTGGAATACTTATACATGAACTCTTCTTGGAAAATATCGCTTTGATTTTTTTTTATCTTTAAATGTTCTTCTAGAGGGTGTTTCCAACCTGATTTATTATATCCCTTTGAGAAAACTAGATTTATGAAGCAAAACTAGCTTTATACAAACACATTTACACGTACACATGTTCATACATATTCCTTATATTTCTGGAATAATTAGCCTTTTAGTAAGAAGACAAACGGCAACACCAGAAAAAGAAGACTAAAGAAAACAAGTAGGATCAATTCACAACCTCAACCTTTGCTGTCTGACATGCTTCTTCATATTCTGTGAAGTCCAGGAGTTAGCAGCAATGATTAATGATAGCATCACCCCACTTGCATGCAGAATGCTTCATTATGTTTTACAGGTGCACAGCAAGCATGGGATTTTAGAGCAAACACTGCTTAACTATTCCAATAGTGTGAGAATCCAAAGAGACACTTGTGTGCACATCCAGTGTGTGGGCTAAAAAGATCCCAAGGAGCCCGATGCCAGGAGCTGTTGTGGAAATTTGAATACATGAGGTCAGCTCAACCAACCTTTTTTTTTTTTTTTTTTTTTTTTTGCTTTTTGGTATGTGGGTAGCTCCCTGGCTGGGAATCGAACCCAGGCCGCAGCGCTGACAGCACCAACGCTGAAGCCTTAAGCCACTACACCACCAGGGAACTCCCTCAACCAACCTTTTTACAAAATACGGGCATTTAAAAAAATTACTTTGATTCAGATAAGACCAGTTCTCATGACAAATGAACTGAAAATCAGTTTTCATGACAAGTAAGCTAAAAAAAGATTCTTTTCCTTCAAATAGTTCCTAGGACAGCTCAGGACTCCTCTGTAAGATTCTAGAAAGTTGTAATCTATTACTGTGCAAAACTAGACAGACTTTAGTGACTCCCAAATTTGTATCTTCAGCTTCAAATTAGCCTTTGAACCCATTGTCAAGTAGAAATATTATAGTAATACCTCATTATGTAGTTGAAAGAATTATATGAAATTACATAGGTAAATTATCTTTATAAATTGATCATCATTGATCATCATAACTTAAATATGAGGCAGTTCCAATACTGTGACCTTGTAGTCAACACTAAGTTTATAATCTGCATTTGTGGAGAATATGGAAGGAGTTTATAGTTTTTGTTTTGTTTTGTTTTGTTTTTCACAATATGGCAAGAAAAATCTCACAAATATTCCAGCATGATGTCACACACTCTAAGTTTAGAAGGTGCTATACAAATGGCCTGGGTGTTTTTCAGCCACTTCTTTATTGTACTATGAATTTCATTGTCTTCAAATGCATACTTACTGATTAACTACTAAGAAACTTAATTGGTCCATTTTGAAAATTACACTTTTAACTATGAAAATGAGTACTTCATGTTTTCCTGGAAAAGACATACTTTGGGAAAAAATTTAAAATAAACTGGATTTGTGTGAATGATTGCTTCTCTAAGGCTCAAAGCATGCATTACCTCTAAACAATGCAAGTAGTGACTTAATTTCTGTTGCCAAAATGTCAGTGATAAGTACAGGGACACTGATTGATTGAACAGAACTAAGATACAAAGCAATTAACTTAACCACCTCGTGACAATCAATAGAATTTTTCATATTATCTGATGACAAAATACCAAATACGGAAGCAAAGAACCAATGAGATTTTATCAACCATATAGCAGTTCCATGAAAACTCAACACTCATATACTTGACTCAACTCTATGGACATATTCCTAACTTAACCATTAATCAGAATGGAATGATGTAAGCCCCTTGCTTCTTTCATGCAGTCTCTGGGTATGAGAAACAGGAGGAAGAGAAAGAGAGGTGGAGTGGAAAGAAGAGTTAAGAAGGAAAAGGGCCAAAGGCCAGCCTCACATAGCTTTACACTTCAGGATATTGCTGAGGTCAGTACCAAGGCTTCCACAGCAGTCACGACTACTTTTTTGACCAGCCACTCTTCACCTGAGAAAAACTAATGTGACATTTTAAGGCCACAGTGCAATACCCTTCACAATTTTTCTCAAGGTGAGCTTCATTCCATCACCCAACTATGAAGAATGGAAAAAAATAAATCCTATCTATTTTTATTTATTTAGTTTTTACACGTAGTTAATAGATATTAACCTGGAAACGTTGTTTTATTTGGTGACCTCATGAGTCCTTTATATAGAGAGCTGTCCAGAAAGTATCCAGCCATATCATATAAAAAATAGAAACATTTATGGCTAGATTTTTTTCCAGACAGTCCTTATACATGGGCCAAAAAAAAATACTTTAAAGTCATATCTGAGATCAGGTAATTAAACTACTTCATACCAGCGTGATACTTGGCATATAGGCAGGCTGTCCAGAAAAAAAAAATTCAGCCATAAATGTCTCTATTTTTCATATTACATGGCTGGATACTTTCCAGACAGCCTGTGTGTGTGTGTGTGTGTGTGTGTGTGTGTGTGTGTGTGTGTGTGTGTAATGCCCACACCAGAACAATTTGGTAAGGAAAGGCTATTAATAATTATTTCAGAACAATAGACCCCCATAGGTCAAGGGCTAAATTCCGTAAGATTGCCTCCCACTTCAGACTCCAATCACGAGTAATAGGTCCCTAGTCTGTCCTACAACTTCTGTCTTACTTGGCTACAAATTAGAGGTTCTCTTGACCCCACTTCTTGGATTCAATCATCTGCTAGAACAGCTCACACAACTCAGGGAAACATTTATAATATGTTTGCCCATTTATTGTATACTAAAGGATATGGTAAAGAACACAGATAAATAGCCCAATGAAGATACATAAGGAAAAAAACTAGAAAGGCCCTGAGAGCAGGAGCTTCTGTCCCGTAAGGTGGGGCATGCCGTCCTCCAGGTACATGGGTGTGTTCACCAAACCAGAAGCTTTCTAAACCCTGTACTGTTGGGAATCTTATGGAGGCTTTATCATATAGGCATGATCCATTATTAACTCAATTTTCAGACTCTGTCCCATTCCTGGGGTACAGGGTTTGGGGCTGAAAGTTTCAAGTTTCTAATCATACCTTGGTTTTTTCCAGTAACTAACCCCATCCAGGAGCCTGACAAGGGTTGCTCAAGAAGTTCCAAGGGATTCAGGAGCTGTGTGTTAAGAACCAGGGTCAAAGACCAAGTATTATGACCAAAAATTGCTCCTAGTATTCTTAGAAATTAGTCCCATTAGAAACAAAACTAAACAAACTTTATTCAACCATTAATGAAATCCATTTGAATACCTCATGAGATCCTCTCAACCTTGAAACATATTGATTTACAATCTCAGCAAATGACTTCAATGATGGTTATCTCCATAATGCTTATACTTGCCCAAACTTTTTACCCTTGATTGCAAAGTAGCAGTTTTACACCTCTACGTACTCTACCTTCTACCCTAAAAGTAGGACAACTAAACATACCATAGAACATGACCCTCCCTTGTCTATACCCTGAAGGTTTCTGGATTTGCATAATGCAAGGAGAGAGAAATCCAGACTCAGAATTCAGTCCTTCCATTTTACTAGTGAACAATTGCAATATGACTTAGAATTGTAATATGACTATGAAAAAGGACTTAAAGATCATTTTCTTCATTCAAGTTCTCATTCAACAAATGAAGGAGCCATGCCACAGAAAGTTGACAAGATAAGTCGAAGGTCAAATGCCAAGGTTAGTGGTAAATCAGGGACTGGAACCCATGACTTCTGACTCCCCATCCAGAGTTCTTTCCACTATGGCACACTGATCTCTGTATCATTATTTATATGACACTTTTCAAGTGTTTTGTTTAGGAAATAGGGAGATTGATTGGAACCTTCTTTACTGTTTCTAGGCAGACCAAGAGGTAGCCATAATGTTTTTGCTAGTTTCTTTTGATAGTGCACAGTTCCAACACTTAGGTGGCCCACTGGTAGACTTCTTTAAAACCTACTGATCAGAAAACAAAGAGCTTTTTTTTTTTCTAATTTAATGCTTACAACATTTTTCCTGCTAAAAAGCCTGCTGTTATTAGCAAACACAAAATTTAGACATTAGTGCCTGAAAGTCTGATAAAATCGTAAAGGTTAAAACTCTATTCATCATTTAGAGCTTCCTGCTAGTAGAAAATAAATTTAGAAGACAGCAAGAACAGATGAAAAAAATCTCAAAGGGAAAACAAATAGTGCAATTAATGTGATAGAAAACCAAAATAAGAAAATCTACTCTGAATAAGCAACATCACAAGATAGAAAAAAAGTATTTCTTTGGCCAAAGGGAAAATGTTTTGCATCTGATTTCTCTGACAATGAAGTTTTCAAGTTAAAAAAAATGTCAAGGGTTCAGAGAAAAAGTTTACTCCTTAGAACATGATGTTTATGCATGTTTTGAGGTATTTTTGGGAATCTGAAGGTGGGCAAAGATTGTGAGGAACAAATTTAGATTTTTTTCACACAAAGAATAAAATGATTAGAACTGAAATTATTAGTATAGAGGTGGGAGAAACTTCTATGAAGACATAGAAGTTTCCTGATAGATTTTATTACAATCTTTCTATTAGCCTTAGGAAAATGATGGATATCCTGGCAGCACGGAGGTGAAAAACAAGACAAGAAGACTCAAGCTGGAATGCTCTGGGATAAGACTAGTTCAAAGAAGCTTGCCCCAGTCATGTGGAACAGACACCAAAAATGTCATTATCACACTCCTGTGTTTTCATCACACTTGAGAAAAACAAAATCTCTTCAAAAGGAATCATATGCAGTCTCCTTAACTGTGTACATTCTAAGGAAGCCCTCTGTATACAAGCAAAAAAAATGCAAAATGTTGAACAATATGCAGTGTATTTAACCAGACTATTCTGTTTCTCCATCCACCCCTTGGCAGCTTTCTTGGATGGTGCCATTCAGATAAATGCCTTTTTTTCTTCAGACATGTGTCTTTATGGAGAATATTCATAGTTCCAAGGAATCAGCTTGACTCAGGGCTGTGACATCTCTCACAACATTCAGCACCACGCAGAGTCTCAGAGTAGTGTGTTCTTATTGTACGTTCTTCCACATAAACAGAAATCTGTGGCTGAGTACAAGGTGCTACAGTTGGTTCAGTTTTATAAGGTGGGATTCTGTACCTTTTGCTAGCTGCATATCATCAGTAGAAATCAAGGAAGACATGCATATGTTATTTCATGTAGGAGCAGATTATTTATTCAAAGACCCTAGTATATATAAAATGTCAAAGAATAGTTAAATCATGAAGAAGTAGAACATTGTAATTTTAAGATCCTCTGTGGCTGTAAAGTTTACTAAATAGTTAAGGTAGAAAAGAAATATTGCATAGCACGTACCTCTGAAGCTCAGCATGGGTAAAATGTTGACTTTCAATTCCCCTACCTCTATCTGATGATACCCATGCAGCTGTTTACATTTCATCATTGACCACTGCCCTCATGAATGAATTTGAAATAGACAAATTTTGCAAGGAAAGCATAATCAACACAAATACTGTTGTCCTTAGATCCCTCTTGAAATAATCTGAATGCTCATTTCTGTCAATCAGGGTTTCTCCCATCAAGGGTCAACTCTTTTCATCTCAAGAACACACCAGCTCCAGTGGGTAAGTCCCTCCCCGGAACTCTCAGCACCTCCAGCTTACCTTCCATAAACCAGTTGTTCACAGGGCTGCCTTGTGACTATTTGATGTTTTCGTCTTGCAGAACTGTTAAACCTTCCTTGTGTCCCTCTCTCATCTTCCCAGCTAAATAGTAAGTCAAGCTCTCTATAAAAGAGTAGTAGTTATTCCCCCCACCCCATTTTCAGCCACTTTTTGGACACATGCTTAGTGAATTTACATATTTTTAAAACATACCAACAGAAAACTAAACATGCAATAAACACTGAATACTTGCATAAGCTTGGTCTTACCCACAGCTCGGTGAGTCAACAAGAATAACACCCTAAATTGACATGATTTACTGGGTTCACACAGCAGGAAAACCTATTCATTCTTTATGACTTCTTCAAAGAACTTGATGAAGATAGGTGTTATATAAATCTAAGAGATTTCTGGTATTGCAATGCGGCCTAATGTAATTCTTAACTGTTAAGCACCTTTATTGATTCCAAAGAATTCATCAGAGAAAACTGGAATAATAAGGTACATTAAAACTTTCCATGATGCATAATCCTTTTCAGGACACTTTGATGCCCTAAAGGACCCAGAGCTGAGAAAAGTAATTTGCTTTCCAGCCTCCTGTGACTCTTCTCTAAGCAGAAAAGCAATTTCTCTCAGCAAGGTTTGCATTTCACTGACTTTTTCATATCCAAGATGTTATTATTGTATTAATCTTCTGCTTGCAAATGGGTGTGCAATATTTACAAGGGTTTAATTTTGTTGTTGCTCTTCAAATAATACATGTTTTTTCTTCACAAGGTCTGAGGTTAAAAGAAACTGCTTAGTTCTGACTGTATTCAGTGAAATGGAAAAGTTGATAAACCCCAAATTAATACAATTCACACCAGTTTTCCTGGCACTGGGTTTAACTAGTTGATCTCTGTTGGGATGTTTGGGGATCGTGAATTCAAAAGAGATTGAGAAGCTTGTAACTCCCTGGGACATGATAGAGATTTTTTTTTTAAATGTGGGTAGTTCCTTGGCTGGGAATCAAACCCAGGCCGCAGCGTTGACAGCACCGAAGCCTTAGCCACTACACCACCAGGGAACTCCCATGATAGAGTGTCTTGATTGGACATTGAAGAGAGAGGCTATTCATTTCTTACTCAATCACAGAAATTGTATTTATTGGTTGTCTATCATGTGCCAGTCATTCTGCCATAACCATAGATACAGAAGTTAAGAACAGAGATCTTGTCTTTGCCTTCATGGAATTTACACTCTAGTTAGGAAGAAATCATTAATTCATAACATTATGCATAAATATGTACTCATAGTGTACCAGGAGAGGTCAAGGCTACAAGAATGTTCCATTGCTTCTGCCTTCTCTCTCTAGGCCCTCCGACTTTAGCCTTAGGAACTTTGATCTCCTAAGACATCGTAGTGAAAATTACAACGAAAGTTAGGCAGGAACAAGCTTAGAAAGAACACTTTGGTGTTAATGTCTCTGAGGCTAGAGGGACACTGAGTCTTAAATGTCAGATTTTTTTTTTTATCTTAGCTCTGATACCTGGGATAATTCTGTCCCTACTTTGGGGACTTGGATTTTGTCTTCTGTACAACCTGGATGTCTGGGTGAGTGATTAGTGAGGTTCCTTCCAGAGCCTAGATTCTGTGTCTCAAACTACAATTAAAAAATTTTTATTTTCTCCCTGTAGCCACCCTCCACCAAGCAAGTATAATGGGTGGCAGACCTTGAACAAGGAAGCCTTTTGAAGCAACATTGTGACCCCCATTAACAAGTGCCAGAAACCATGCCAAATGCTGGAAGAACAGAGCATGGCTGAAGTATCGGACATAGATAGTCCTTCTTCTAGGCAAGCTTCAGCCTAGCTGAGAAGACCTAGACACATATAAAGGAGCTTCACTACAAAGTGGCACAACATGTCATGATGGTGGAATGTTCAAGGAGTGCAGGATAGGCATGGCTGCTACTTATTGGACTGTTCTTCAGGGCTCCCACACCTCAACCAAGGGATCACCTGGACCTGGGGCATCCACTAAGTCTCCCCTTTATCTTGACACCAAAAGAGTAACAGAATGGCCAGATTCCCACTACAGGATGAGAACCTCCAGGATTGGATGCATGGTCTGCTGTTGAAGCAGCACCGTTATCACTGGGCTGGAGACACCTGGGCTTATGTTGGTTAACCTCCTACCCTCATGAATGGCCTCCTGCCCTACCCTCCCTCATGTGCAAGCACTGGTTTTTCTTCTTGACTTCTCTCTTTTCACTGTGTTTTACCCCTTGTAGTCAGTCAGACAGCTCCTTGGGGATATCCCAGACCTATCTCCTGGCCTCTTCCACAGTCAGTTGCCAAGCTCCAGCCATGCTTTCTTCACAATCCCTCTTTTAAAATCACTGTTCTTTGCATTCTCACTTCTCCCATTTGTGCAAATTATGAGTCTATTCTTTGCCCCTTACAGTTCTCTCCCTTTTCAGTCCACCACTTTTGACGCATATGAGATTTTTCTTGGATTGTGGTAACTGTGTACTAGAAATCTCTGGATATAGGAGTCTGTGTTTGTATCTCTCCCACAATTATTGTTTTATTAAGAGTCCAAAAGAGGCCTCAGTCAGCTCACCTGTGCCACCAACATTCCTCCATCACATACCCCTCTTCTCAAAAAGAAAATGGGTAATTTCTCCCAGAGCCATGTGAGGCCCCTGGGAACTAAAATAGAGGGTTCACTGATTCTGTGGCCTTAGGTAAGTGTCTCAGCCTAATGAAGCCAAACCAGTAAAATGAGGTTGATTCAATTAAATGAGATAATGTTTAGAAGCATTTTATATGATCCGAAGTCAGTACTCAATAAATATCAGCCACTCTATTTGGGTGGTCTGACCTCCTTTTAGATCCCTCCATGTCTTTCTTGCTTCCTGATATTTTCACAGTCTAGTCCTTCTGCCTGGAATTATTTCCTCTATCTGGCTAACTCTAATCCATTGGTCACATTTCCCCATAAGGATAACTCTTCTCACTTCTTTTCTCTAACTTATATCATCCTACTGCATGACATAATGGTTGCCATCACATTCACTGCCTTCTCTTAACACAACACTTTTATACTTACCTGTGTATGTATCTGTCTAATAACTGTCTCTCCAACCACATGGAAAGCTCCATGAAGACATGGACTATGGCCAGGGAGCTTATCACTATCTTTCTAGAATTCAATAGAAAGCCAGTGCTCAATAAATACTTGGCTATAGAATGGATGCAGGAATTAGAAACACCAACCTTTTCAGGATAGCTTATTTTTATATTATGCTCTAAACCCAACATTCAGTATAAATTTAACATAGTTACATATATTTCAATTCTAAGCTAAAATACTTTATTTCAGAAAACTCCAGAAAACCCATTGCCCTATTTCTCTATCTCTCTCTCTTTCTCTCACTCTCTCTCTCTCTCTCTCTCTCTCCCCCTCCCCACCCCTCTCTTTCTCTTCTTTTTTCCCATTTGGCTTTCAGTCTTCACCTGTTGTTAAGAGCAGTATTTTTTAAAGCATTTCTCTCCCAACCTTGATAAATTAATCATTCAGGTAGCTTTTCTCTATGCTTTCGACCAAATACTTTGTAAAAGGTTAAAATGAACCTTTTTAAAAGGTGAACTTTTATTGGCAATTTATTTCTCTAATTGATGAAATTAAAATGTGAGTAGCAAATTAGAGCTGAATTTGATTTCAGGTACAGAGATTTACATGAGTAATCCTTCTAATGCAGGCCTAATTGCTATCTGCATGACTCTGTGATTAGGAACATTACTTTATTTACTTAGCATTTGATGCTAATCTCAGAACCAGACCAACCAATAGCTCTTGAAATTTCTACTCCGAGATGCTGTGTGCTGCTTCTGTAGTAAATTCAGATTGTAGGCCCAGGAAGCCGTCCATAGTGTTTACAAAGACTAATAAGGGGGCACCATTTCTGCCTCAAAGTAGTCTGAGAAGGAGGAGTCCTGGGTTGTGAAAATACAAATCACCAGAACAGCAATGAGGGTCAACAGGACTTTACACAGCTGCTCTACAATATCTTGGAAGAAGAACAGTGCTTGGCAATTCTGTGAAATGAACAAACTTGACCATAGGAACATCCATAAATGAAATTATGAGGTAGGCTTTTTAGCCCTTGGCATCCACCCCACCCCCATTAGGGGCCTAGAACCATTGCAGATTAAGCCCATGCCCACAGTAAGGGGTTCCCTTGATGTGTCTGTTTCTCACAACTCACCAAAATTGCTCTCCTAGGTGCTAACTTCAGGGACTGCCCTGTTCTCAATTACTCTTATAATGGAGCCAACATACTATGGTGGAAAGTAGAAGGTATTTGCTGTCACTGGGACCTGGATTTAAATCCCAGCTGAAAACTGTAGGACCTTTAGCAATATTTAATTACCTTTTTTGCTAAACTATAGTTTCCTCATATAATACCTGGGGATAAGAAGTGCTCCCTCATTGAGTTTTATGTACTGGAGACTAGGATCAATAAAATATTACTCTCCTTTCATTTATAACCATAAAAAGCTTCATTTGTTAACATCCAGCTAAGATATTTATATTTCAACAAGAGTTATATCAGAAATAATGTCTCAGTCCAAAGAAATTACTATGTGTTGGTAAAATTTTAGATACTGGAAATGTGTGTGTGTGTGTGTGTGTGTGTGTGTGTGTGCTTGAGTGTGTGCACGTGTATGTGTGTTTTGAAGAATGGGGTACTTTGGGCCCATTGTGATAGACTGAACTATTAGAATATGCTCTTAATTCCTCTGAAGTCAAGTTTTTATGTTGTCATGCCTCATGCAGGTAGTATCTGAGCTCTTGGCTTTTTCTTAAAACTGAACATTTTCAGTGCCATCAAATGACCCTGACTCTTGGTTGCCACAGGCTAGCATCCATGTCTGGATTCCTGATGCCCATGTTCACCTACCTGGTCCACTCTCTTTATTTGCATACACTCCCCACCAGCAGCACCAAATGGTATATGCCTGGCTCTTGCATTCCTATCATTGATTATCTGATTCCTTACATCACTGACTTGAGGAGAGGTTGTGACAAGTGGCCAGTTGTCCTATTGCACAAACCTTGATGGTTTGAGACTGTGTGACCAGCACAAACATTACATAGGAGGACCACTCTGGGCACTGCATTTAGAATCAACTATGCTTCCAATAGGTATATCTCACAGAGGACCTATTACTATTTTTCTGCTATGAAGCCTGGTGAAAGCTTTGTAATTAATTCTTAAACCATTGAGAAGTGACATGGAAAGAGGACAAGTAATTTTTCTTAAAAGAAAAGTTTAAAAGGTAAATTGATCCAAAGGTGGTTTCTTCATGAGGGAGATCACCTCTACACATTTAGCATCAGTTGCCAAGTTTCCCAATGCCCAAGAAATCACTTGACAGAGTTTAGCACAAAGGTGGTGAAGTTGCTAGTTGTTTTCTTGCTATAATCCTAGCATGGCTTTGCATTAAGACTTGCTAAGATTTCTTATCATTGACAAGGCTTTAATTCCAAAATAATCTACAACCTGCTGAATGGAACTTGGACATGTGGGTAAGCAGACCTCATGATGTGGGGCAGAACCCAGGATGGGGGGCATGCTTTTGGCAGGGACCCTCCAATTAGGCTTATACCCAGCCCACCAATGTGAGGGACAGATCCGGTTTACACTGCTAGCAGCCCTTGTATTGACCTTCACCCAAACTACAATTTGGAGGTAAAATACACAGTATCACTTCTTAGTAATCTCAATCCTTCTTATTTCTCTCCTCCTCCAAACCTCAACTATATGCCTGCATTATATTGCTCTGTGTCCCATTCCTACCCCATGTCAAAGAGCAGTATTTATGGAAGGCTACATTTGGGACATGCATGCCATGGATCCTCCAAGTAACCATGGGGCTTCAGACCTTAGAAATGGTGCTCGTTGCATTCTCGTGTTTTATGAACAGTGTCTTTGTGTCCCCTTGGACCTCTGTATAGTTGCCTGTCTTAGGACTTCTTGAGATTTGGTACATAAGACACACTCACTGACATGCTCCCACCAGTACACAAGGGCGTATCAAGTCAGAACAGTGAAACTGACCTGAGTAAATTAGGATTCCTGAGGGTCTTAGTTTGGAACCCTCCCAAAGCAGACCCTGAGATAAGCAATGAGCACAGGTTGCCAAGGAATTTATTTAGCAGGAAACTTTGTAAGGGAATGGTGGTGTGAGACAGAAAAGGGAGAAAAGTTGAATAAGAGGAGCATTATAGAGTGGGCCCTTCTGTGGTAAACTGAGGTTCCTTCCCACGGGGGACACACTCTGAGAGACTGTAGAACACTGTAGGATTGCCTTCTGTAGGCCAAGGAGTTCTAGCATTTGTTCATCAACTCTTGTCTCTCATTGATTGAGGGTCACTCCTGGAGCATACACCTGAGCTACTTCTGGCTTCCTCGGCCAGTCCAAGCCCATCCCTGAACCAGGAGAGCACTCTCCAGTCCAGAATCATGGAAGCCATGCCAAGGGGCTATGCGAGGTGAGCCTGGGGCAGGTTGAGGGCTTGTCAGTAGGTATTGACCCCTCTGTACACAAGGTCTGGGTGGGCCTTGATCACTTCTATAAACAGCAATCTGCATAGACAATGACAGCTTCTATACTTGGGGTCTGGGTGGGCAATGATGACTTCTGTTCATTCACTTTTTAACACACAAATTAAAGTTCCAATATCTCCCACTTGTAGATATGAAGTGGTAGTTTATAGAAAAAGTAGAAATAGCCAATAAATACATGAAGAGTTACCCAACTTCACTATCAAACACATAAATACAGACCAAAATAAGATATTTTTCACATACCTGACCAATTTTAAAAGCCTAACACCAAATTTGAGAGGTATGGAAACCCTAGTTTTAAAAGACTAACACTAAAGTATAGGAATATGGGCTCACTTAGAAATACCTCATAGGAGCATGAATTGGTACAACTTTCTGTAGAGTAATTTCAGGTATGAAAATTTCATCTCATTCCCTAGTAGCTCCACTGTAGAAATTTATCCTAAGGGCTCTCTGTGCTCAGATATGCAAGTATAATGATATTCACAGCAATTTTGTTTACAATAAAGAAAAACTGGAAACAAGATAAATGTCAACAATAGGAGATTGGATATCTAAGTGAGTATATCTTTCCAAAGGATTATTTTCAGTCACTCAAAAAGCTGATGAAGCTCTATGAAAAGTATATTCAATTTCCCTTTAAAAATAAGAAGTGTGTTTCTCCATAGCTATATGATTGCATAATAAGTGCCTGAACTGTGTGTAACCAATGGCATTAAACCTCGACTGCACATCAGAATCACGTGCAGAGCTTTTCTAAACTACCGATGCCAACATCCAAGTTCAGCTCAAAGCTGGAGCTGTGAGGGGCAGATCTCAGTGTCTGTGGTGTCTGAAAGGTTCTCAGGCAACTTTGATGTTGACCGAGGGCTGAGAACCACTGACAAATGCTGTAATGGTAATAGTGATTATATATGAATGAGATATGATCTTGGCTTCTTTTATAAATACATTTCTGAATTATTTCCATTTAGCTTGTATATAATCTAAGGAGCATGTTCATTTGTACAACGTGCAGAGTTTTTCTAAAATAGGCCAGAGATCCCTGACATAGCCATCCACACATCGTCTCCACCCAGGAGTGGTTTCAGCTCCTCAGAAATTTGACATCTCAGGCCCCAGCTCAGTCCTGTGAATCAGAATCTGCATCGTAATAGGGTTTCCAGGGGGTTTGTGTGCACATGAAAGTTTGAGAACTGCTGATCTATTGAACAAAGGATGTCCTGGGCTTTAAGTGTCTCCTAAGATATGAAAGATTCCAAGATGAACATTAGCAGGCCCTCTCTCATAAACTTCAAGAAAGATAACTTAGGAACATTAAATAATAATTTCAAGTTGAGTGCCTAATTATCCCTCTTTTGAAGCCATAGAGGTAAACTATGTCTTAGTCACATTTGCCCCAAATGCTATATATGCCATATATCAAAAGAGCCCTCCCCAATATGAAGGTAATTCCTTTAGGAGATCATCCCAATGGTAAATGACACCCCACTTGTGCTTCTACTACTGCGGGAAGTATTTGTGTTACTCATTTAGAACATGTTTTAGGATGAGCTAATCCAACTTGTATTTTTGTGTTTCCAACTCTTTCCTAAAAGACTAAAATATGCTCCTTGCTGAAACATGTGTTAATTTTTCCTTGCTCTGTTTTCCATGAGAATGGGGAAGAGCTTATTGTGGCCCTAGAATAACAATTTATGTTTCTAAAAATCAGAACCCACAGCAAACTCAAGATTCTTTAGATTTAGAGATTTATTTATCAAAACCTATGATAAATATTTAAAAACATAATGTGTAAGCTTTCAGGAGAAATCTTTTAAGTGTTTTTTGCAGTCTGCTCAATAAGAGTAGTTTTTTTAACACAAAATAACTCCTCTACAGAGTTCTGCTGGTGGGTGTCTTCATAAACAACATTTCCAATTTAGTTAGAAGACTAAATACATAAAAGGGCATTACTGGGAGTAGTTTTTTTTTTAATTGTTACATTTATTCAGGGGACATTGGTTAGAAAGAATTACATAGGTTCCAGGTGTACAATTCTACAGTACATTGTCTATGTGTTGCATTGAGTGCTCATCACCCAGAATCAATTCTACCGTCATTACATTGGGAGTGTTTTTCTTTATCCCCTGACAGTTAGCCAATCACAGAAGGCAAAGAACTTAAAAGTAAGCAGGGAACCTATACATGCAAAACAAGCAGCCAAATGAAGTTCCCATCCTGACAGTGACCCACTGTCTGAGTTCATAAATTATGTACCTGAGATGGAGGTAATAAGGAAACACAGTGCCCTGATCACTGTGTTTGGTTCTGCATTTCCTATGGGCTGTGAGTCAGTGTGCTGTGGGCAGATTTAACTCATCTGGTGAAATGGTATCAGAGAGGCACACATTTCCTGTTAAAACCGGCACACGGCTCCCTGTGCCTACTCACTGGTGTTTGGTACTTACTGTATTGTGAGGTTCCGCCCCAGAGTCAGGCAAGTGAACACAGGAGAGAGAGAATATTAAAAATGGCAACACCCCAACATTTGCCCACTATTTATGGTACTGAGTTAATAGAAGAACAAGACTGGGTCATCTGCAGACGTCTGCCTTTAATTTAGAATGACCTTCCTTTAGATTTCTTATGTTGCTCACTTTAAGTGATTCCTGAGAATACAAAAAAAATGCTTTGCAATTTCAGTATGTAAATAAGTTGGGCTTATTTGAATGACTGTTACTTTTCCATAATATAAGGGACCATATTTTGAAAAAATAGTTACGTTTTCTCTTGGTGCCCAGATTCTATTTAATATTTCTGATCCATGCATCGTGACAGCCAGCATACATCTTTCCAGAACATGATTCAGAGTAGGAGGACCACTAAGTTTTGAAAAGAAGAAAACATGATGGAATCCTCTATATGCTATTTTTTCTAGAATCAAGGTGGTTTGCATGGGCGTGCTGACCTGACCGTGAACCATTTCTTTCAAGTGCTGTGACAAAAGGGTGGGTGCAGAACTCTTCTGGGGGAGTCTTCATGGGCCACAAGCTTACCAGGCCAAAGTGCCAAAGCCCTGCTTGCTGTTTCTATAGCTTTGCACAAAGGTGACTGTTCAGAAAGCCTGTGATAAAATGGATCCCTCTTACCCTCATTAGCACTAATTAGTTTTATTGATTGGATTATTGGATGGTGGCCAGCACAGAGCAGATTTCCCAGAGGATAACACCTACATAGCGGCTGAAACATTTAATTTAGAGAGAAAGCATAAAGGACACACAAAAGTACCATATGGAAGGCAATAAAATGGGACAAGACCCAGAGAAGGTGCCATAGGGAAGATGATAGAGCAGGACATAGAGAAGGTGCTACGCAGAGGGTGATAGAGCATTGGCTTTTCATTTAGGTCCCTACTTTGCAACTTATTAGCTCTGTGGTCTTGGGTGTATTTCTTAATCTGTCTGAGCCTCTGCCTCCTTATTCATGAAATGAGCAAGAGAATATTAGTACTCATCTCCAGAAGCTGAGTCAGCATTAAAAATTAATAATTGCCATCCATGCAAATGGCACAAGCCCGCACCTCAGAGTATTTCCTAGTACTTTCTCTTCTCTTGCTTCACATCCATGAATGCATTTTTCCATTCTTGAGATCTCCTCATTCCAAACTCATCTCTCCCCTTTCTTCTGCTGCCATTCCTCCCAGACTACTCTTACCTCACTGGTAAGTCCCTGGAGTGGTCTCTTCATCAGTCTCCCAAATTGTGACTGACCTACTTCAACCATTTTGAACTCAGAAACTAGAGAAATCTTTAACAATGCAATTAGACTCCTCTTCCTTCTCTACCTCTTTGCCGTAGCTTGAAGTTGTCTGTGGTTTCCTGCTGCACTTACCCTAAATGTGCCCTTCATGGTCTCTGAGGTTCCTCTTCATCACTCTCACCTCATACCTGCCTTGATCACCATGTTCTAGCCACACTGGCTTTCTCTCAGTTTCTCCAGTGTTCTATGTTTTTATCTTCCCTCGGGAATAACATGTCCTTTCACATGTCATTGTCTCTACTAAAGTGCTCTGACCCTATTTATTTCTTTGTTTTCTCCTGCTTATTTTTCAAGTCTCAGCTTAAATGTCCTTTTTCTGGACACATTTCTCCACATACCCAAAATAATTATATCTCTAGAAAGTACAATTTATCCTCATCCCAACACATACATTTATTTATATGATTGTTTAATGTTGACTCATGTCCCCTCCCTCCAACTTGTCTACCCTCCCAGAAAGGGCAATATATGACTATCAGGCAGTCCTGAGCCTGGAACCTCACAATGATGATTTTCATTCAGTAAGTGCTTGCTGTCTGTTGGTTATTATGCTCAACCTTTCACATGTGTTGTCAACAACCTTGCATTATTCCATCAACAAACTTGTGTAATTCCATCTCCTGTCTCTTTGTGCCTGTTGGCAGGTGACCAGTCAAGTGACCTTGCAAATGTTTGAAGCTGTTGACTTCCATCTCAGGAAATCAAGATTTGGGAGAAGGTGGAGCAACTGGACTAAGAAATGTAAAAGTACGTAGCCTGGAAGGACGGGATGGTATGAGAAAGCTCACCCCTGCACTCAGTGAGTGCTGAGTTCATAGATCTGAGCTAAGGGGCTTGGAGAGTTCTGGCCCCAGTCATGTATCTTGCAGTCCATTTTTGCTTGCTTTCTGTAGAAGTAGGTCTTTATCATCTTTTCAAGACGGGCCTCGTTGGTTCTTCTAGAACAGTGGTTCTCAACTTTCCTAGTGCCGCAACCCTTTGATACAGTTCCTCATGTTGTGGTGACCCCCAACCATAAAATTATTTTCGTTGCTACTTCATAACTGTAATTTTGCTACTGTTATGAATCGTAATGTAAATATCTGATATGCAGGATGGATTTTCATTGTTACAAATTGAACATAATTAAAGCATAATGATTAATCACAAAAACAATATGTAATTATATGTTGTGAAATATTTATTTCTAATTACAAATAAATGAAATTGTGTCTTGGAATATGATGTAGCTGCTTTTAACAGAGTAGCTGCTTTCAACACAGCAGATGCTTTCAACACAGCAGCTGCTCTCTACATATGAGTGACTGGTCCTCATAAGTACATCATGGCGCCAACCCTGTCACATACACCTGCATTTGTACAGGGTGTGTGTGATGGGGTTGGCGCAGATGTCATCACCCGGGTACTTGTTTGTGGGTGCATCTGCATTTGGGCGGACCCGCCTGGAGACGGATAGAGGAGTGGTATCTCGGTTCCTAAGACTATAGGAAATATGTGTTTTCCGATGGTCTTAGGCGACCCCTGTGAAAGGGTCGTTCGACCCCCAAAGGGATCCTGACTCACAGATTGAGGACCGCTGTTAGAAATACACAGCTCTCTCATTCCATTTTTCTTCACTGCATCCAAATCCTTTCTCCAGCTTTGCCTTTATGTTCAGACATCTGCCTTTCCTCACAGAAATTGCCTGAACTTTGGGGGGCTCTACCCCTGATTTGGAGGAAGAAAGATAAAAAAGATAAAAATGTCCTCCTCTCTTTACACCCAGGAAAATGTGTGGTCACAACTGCTGGTTTTCTGCAAGGCTGGGAGCTGCCGGCTGCATGGCCATTATTAGCACTGTCCTGGATCTGAGATGATAGCTCTGCGGGTTTTTCCATATCCATGACTGCTATTGGCACGGAGTGCAGCTGTGTAAATCTTCAGCAGCTAAATTCTTCTTTGCAAATCCCCAGGCTACTCATTTATTATTAATTACAACCATTATTTATATATAACTGGAGAGTTTTATGTCAAGGCTGAGGCCCAGCTAGAACATAAAGTTGTGTGAGGACCAGCTCAGAGGCAAAGGAACAGCAGGGAGCAGTCTCCCCCCACCCCCAACTTTCTCCTTCTCCGACAAAGGGCAGAGATGGTGAAAGCGGGTGGAGGTGTGAACAGGTACTGACAAGAAGCAGGGGGTGGAGAAAGCCTTGTGTGAGCTTTTATGCTCTGACAAGGTTCCTTTTGAAGCAGAGGGAATAGCTGAGGAGACAGAGAGGGTAATACATTCTGAAATTTTATGGTTGGAAAGATAGTTCCTTTTATACATGAATTTATTTATTTATTCAACAGCCAATCATTGAGTGTCAAGTATGTGCTAGGGGGAGGGTGTACAGAGAAGCACAAACAGACATGGTCCCTACCCTCCTGGAACTTGCCTGCTAGTTGTGTTCAAGGATGAAAAACTGAGACTAGATAGAGAAAGAAAAGGGATGTTGGGATAGCAGAGGGTGGTGGAGTGGGGTGGCCCCTGGAGGGTGGGAGTGAGATAAGGAGGCAGACAATTACTTAAGAACAAAAGCAGCGTGAAGATCCTTCTTCACGAAGAGCCATTCCGTCTGAGCAGGGTAGTTTTCTAGGCTTAGATTTTTGGTCTCTGTTGGAAAATGAACTCAAAGGCTATTGTTCTAATATCCATAGAGCATGGTGTTAGTTGTTATGTAAGTCACACTAACCTGGCTTTCTGCATGCCCGGTTCTGTTTCATAAATGCACTCATTTAATTGTCGTAACAATTTTTCAAGGTGGATTCTATCATTGTTCTCTCATCCCATAGAGTAGGACATCGAGGCACCAAAAGTTAGGCCATCTAGATTCAGAGTTATTCTCTCAACTACAGTATGTTTTGATGTGAAGATCCTGCAGCTCCACCCTTTGCCTCTTATCACAGCAAATTGTCATTCACTTAGCCCAAAAGAATGTATTGAATGCTGACCCCATGCCTAGTACTGAAAATACAAAGACAAAAAGCAGATTGGCGGTACCAGGATTTGAGGGGAGGAGCAAATAGGGAATAACTACCCAATGGGTAGAGGGTTTTCTTTTGGGGTGATGAAAAGGTTTTGAAACTAGATAGTTGCACACCATCGTGAATGCACTAAATGCCACTAAATTGTTCACTTTAAAATGATTAATTTGATGTTCTGTAAATTTCACCTCAATTAAAAAAAAAATAACTGATAGGGATGGAGAAGAGAGGCCTGGAGGGGTGAGAGAGGTATGCCCTCTTTCACCCCTTTCTATGCAGTGGGGGTTGGAGTTGAAGTGGTCAAAGGCATAACAATGATTATACAATACCAGGCAATAATGTTGGACAAGGTCTAAAAATGGAGTATGACCATTTGACAGATGAAAGAAACAGATGCTCAGTACTAAAAGCTAGAATGTGCTCTAGGGAGAATTCTTAGATGGGGAGGGATTTGAACTCTGAAGGAAACCACAGGAAGCATCAGGGGGAAGACTTACTTTTAATCAAGATTCCTCAGGACGAATGTCCTTGAGAAACAATGCTTTCAATGCTCTCAGCTTCCCTGAGTTGACAGTGAAGCAGTGTGGCCCATCTGCCCAAGGTTTCCCCAGAGGCTTCCCTCTGGCCTTGCTGGCATCCTTAATTTTCTCGTGACTAATGGGTAAGTTGGTCTTGTTCACTGTTTCGTCATCCAGATGCCATGTATTCATCATTTCATTTTTTTCTGGTTTAGACAGTGCTGAGAGACAGACCAGAGAGAGCAGTAGAGCAGGACTGGCACAATGGCTTGAAACCTAGCAAGTGCCTCTTGGGTGATGCATGATATACCACCATTGTAGTCTTAGGGTTCAATACCAAAGGTACAAAAGGTTATTCAGAGTGGTAGTACTGATACTTTTATCAATCATTTACACATTAGTTTTAGTGAGATTTAGGTGCTAAACTAAAGTAGATGCTGATTACCAACTATAGGTGGGTACTTCGATTAGAGGTGATAGAGAATAGAAAAAATTCAACAAATACAGTATGGAAAAGGCCAATTAAAAAAATACAACATGAGTATAGAAAGAAAACCAATTCAAGAGAATCATTTCTACTCATTTTTAAAGAGCTAGATATGTTAAAGAAAATATTATATACTCCCTGGTGTGATTCCATCCTGCACGCCTGTTCTGTGGAACAGTAGTTGTTTGTCTCCATCCGCTTTCTTTCCCACCCAAGTGCGTGCCACCACCCCATGGAAGATTCGATGGCCATGGATATGGGCCCCCTAAGGCTCCAGAACTATCTTTTCGGTTGTGAACTAAAGGCCAACAAAGGTTATTGCTTTAAGGTGGATAATGATGAAAATGAGCACCAGTTGTCTTTAAGAATGGTCAGTTTAGGGGCTGGTGCAAAGGATGAATTGCACATTGTTGAAGCAGAGGCAATGATCTATGAAGGCAGTCCAATTAAAATAACACTGGCAACTTCGAAAATGTCTGTATAACCAATGGTTTCCCTTGGGGGCTTTGGAATAACACCACCTGTGGTCTTACAGTCAAAGTGTGGTTCAGGGCCTGTGCATATTAGTGGACAGCACTTAGTAGCTGGGGAGGAAGATGCAGAGTCAGAAGATGATGAGGAGGAGGATGTGAAACTCCTAAGTATATCTGGAAAGCGTTCTGCCCCTGGAAATGGTAGCAAGCTTCCCCAGAAAAAAGTAAAACTTGATGCTGATGAAGATGATGATGACGATGATGATGAAGATGATGCTGATGAAGATGATGATGAAGCTGAAGAAAAAGCTCCAATGAAGAAATCTGTACGAGATACTCCAGCCAAAAATGCACACAAATCAAACCAGAATGGAAAAGACTCAAAACCATCAACACCAAGATCAAAAGGACAAGAATCCGTCACAGGAAAAAACTCCTAAAACACCAAAAGGACCTAGTTCTGTAGAAGACATTAAAGCAAAAATGCAAGCAAGTATAGAAAAAACGCATTGAACAATCCTGGGCACTACTGGTAAATTAAGCCCAAAGATGGGGAGAGAAAAGGAGAGACAAATACAGCCCATGCTGAGTAGCATCAACAATCCAGACTATTTTAATCTCCATCCCTTTCCTGATTTGCCACCACCCATGCCCCTTTCCAGGCTGGAAGCAGTCTCACTCTGATCTCCTAAAGCACTTTCTTTGATTGCTGTGAACCTTATACTTTGCTTTCTACTCACTTGTGCATTTGCCTCACCTCTGACCATGTTTTAATCACCCTTGTGTCTCCCTAGCTGCTCAATAAATGTTTGAATGAATTTTAAAAAAAGGAAAATACTATACAATTTAAATAGGCAGATATAGGTTTATTGGGAAGTTAGAATATACCTTACATAACAAATTACAAAAACAGGCAAAAATTCTCCTTCTTTCTATATTTATACTGTTATTCTCCTCTAACTTTCGCTTTGACTTTGGCCATGTGACTTGCTTTGGTCAATGGGACAATGGCAAATGTGACAGGAGCTGAGACTTGGACAGTAGTTGCATATTGGGCCTTTTCTCTCTCACGGTTCTTGGAAATCTGCCAGAGCTATGTCCCTGAGCCCAGACTGGTGTGCTGGCTGATGAGAAACATGCAACTCAATCACCCTCTAAGCCCAGTGAACAACCAGCCAACTCCAGAAGCAGACCTGCCTAGATGCTGGGAACCTGACCACAGATCCACGAGTACGCCCAGACAAAGCCAACAGAACAGCCCAGTTGAGCCTAGCCCACATCGTCAAGTCACAGAAACAAGGGCTAAATAAAAGGCTAGTTTAAGCTACTACGTTTTGGAATGGTTCGTTGTGCAAACCTAACTGGTACACCTGACAATATGGGAAAGTAAAGACAAGGTCCTTGCCAATAGGGACCTACAATCTGGTGGGGAAACAAAAAATATGAAATAAAATATCTAGTTAATGAGGTAGCATACTGTCAGTTAGCATTATGTTCTGGCTTCATAATTATAGAAAAGGTGCTAATTAGGAGGTATAAGTAAGAAGTGAGAAAGAAGAAAAAGCCATGAGCTAATAATGTATCTTCAGAGCAGGAAAGATAGGGTACCTCGAATCAGTGCAATAAGGAGGTATGTGGCCGGGGAGGCCTGGAAATGGAATAAACACAGCAAGTCGGGCAGATATGTCAGGTGGAGGCAATAGGGCTTGGGATCTTCTTGACTTAAGAACTTAACAGTAGAATAGATGGCAATAGGTGACTGTTTAAAATTATTGAATTTAATAATGTGCTTGTTTGGGAGGTTGTACCAAGATATTAATGAAGATGATACGAATAAATGTCACAGATACATAGGGTGCCATCTGCCCTGCTGCCTACCTTCTCTTAGAAACCCCATGATCCCATTGGCAACTTTAGGCTGCCATGCCATTTCTTTGGGTCTTTGATTGACACAATAAATCCTCCCAGTGTGATATTTTTATTACATACCCAGCCTAAGCCAGTTACAAGGTGGATTACACAAACAAACTGTGGGAAGAACAATAAGATATGGGGTTCAGGGCACACCACCCTCAAATATGGCACCTTTGGCATCTTGAATATTTTTAGCTGAGGGAATTTGAGAAAAAAGCAGAAGCAAGAAGATCGTTCAGAACTTCCCCTGACCTTTCTCCCCTGGATCAGGTCATGAAACCTTCATGTGAGAGGTGCCGTCCCTATACCTGGAGGAAAGAGCATCCTTATCTCTGCAGAAAAAGGGACCCTGAGATGAATCTGAACAAGCAGGCCTTGCGAGGTCTCCCCCAGTTTCCTGTACTCTGCTCACACTCCGTAAAGTGTCATACTCCCCCATGACTGAAGAGAAAAAGGGAGAACTCTAAACCTCTGTGTGAAGCTGGAGAACATAACACTTGGGAGCTGCCACCATCCATGCTTTCCTTCTCAAGGGAGAGAAAATGAAACTTGGAAAAACAGACACAAAACTCCAGCACAAACAGAGCTCCGTTCAGGACCCCTGAGCCTTGGGCTCAGCCTTGTGGAGGAAAGGAAAAACTTTCCTGGATCCTCTTAGTGTGCCTGACTGGCTCAGAAAATTAAACTCACAAAGACAGATGACCAGGAGAAAAGCATCCAAGTTTATTTCACATAAGTTTTACATGACACAGCAGCCTTCATAAGGAAATGAAAATCCCAAGAAACATACCTGAGTATTTTTAAGTGAGGTTTGATGAAGAATGGACAGTTGTTAGGGAATATGATAGGTCAAGGAGTGTGACGGGAGTGCAGTGAACTGGGGGAGACCTCTCAAGGCCTGCTAGTTCTTAGGTGATAAGGATACTCTTTCCTCCACGTGTAGGGACGGCCCCTCTCACATGAGGGTTTCATGGCCTGTCCCAGGGTAGAAGGGTCAGGGGAAGTTCTGAATGACCTTCCTGCTTCTGCTTGTTTTCTCAAACTTTCGCAGCTTAAACTATTCAAGATGCCAAGGTGCCATATTTTGGGCTAGTGTGCCCTGAACCCCATATCTTGTTATTGTCCTTCTCAGAGTTTGTTTGTACAATCCACCTTGGATCTGGCTTAGGCTGGGTTTAAAGCCAAAGTAACACACTGTGAGAAGTGAGGTGCATAATTAACATGCAGATCAATATTTCCCAAAATAGAATCTGGGCTCTCTGCCCTTCTTTCATGGACCTCTCTGAGGGAGACAAACAGAAAAGGCTACTAGGATGAGGATTTTTAATCAAAGTCAAGAAAGAACACAATTGTGGTTCTGCAGTCACCAGAGAGAAGGAGAAAGATGCCTCTGAGTGGAAAAGATGAAGAATAAACCACAAAGAAAAGGGGAAAAGTGATTAGAAAACTAGAGAGTTGAGTCCTGCACCCCTCTCCCCACAAATGCTGTTCATACACAAACAGAGCCAACCCCTGATTTCCCAGCATCCGTCGCACATCACCACCTCTAGGCATTTGTACATGTTAATAAGGACACTGGAGGCCCTGGCTGCATCTTTAAAGTCCCACCTCTCCATTGATGTGTCCTCATATGCTCCTGTCAGAACTCTTTGCCTTTTCTGTGGCCTCAAGGCATATCTGGGTCACACCTAAAGTGGTTACTATACCTTGCCTAGTTTTATTGTTGATTGTTACGTGGGCTATTTCCCCAAGGGATATGAGCCCCAGTAGTGTAGGGAGAGAAGGTGGTAGAGTTGAGAACCGTAGCCTGTAATTTACATGGACAGGCACATGATTGATGGTGGTTCTGTTTTTATCATCTCCTACTTTGAGCCAGTCCAATCTCTAAGCTGCCTGAATCAGGGACTAGAGAACATTCATTTTAGTTACACCGACTTTCCCGTGGCAACTCCCAGCTGCAAAGGGGTCTGGGAAGCTGACAAGCTTTAGCTAGGCACATTGTCACTTGGAACAAATCCGGAGTTCCCTGGTGGTGTAGTGGCTTAAGGTTTTGGCGCTGGCACTGTCAGCGCTGTTACCTGGGTTCTATTCCCAACCAGGGAGCTACCCACATACTACAAAAAAAAAAAGTGAACAAATTCAGGATCTGTTAGGAAAGAGAGAGGAGAATGGACAGCAGAAGCCAGCCAGCAGCAATCTGAAAAGGAATTCCCTTTCTTGCACAATTCAGGGATCTCAGCAGAGAAAGCATTTCTTTCCATCGTGGTGGATGTCAGGTGTGATTTGGAGTCAGTGTCCTCATCTGTGAAATGGGGGTTATACTCATCTCTTGCTCATGGGACGGCCATCAAGATAATGTGAAATAGCCATGAGTGCCTGGAACGTGTCTGTTCTCAGCACATGATCATCAGTGTGATTTATTCCTGCAACCTATTACATTTAACAATGAAAAGCCCAAGACCTAAAAAGGCCATGTGATACATTTATAAATCAGAAGAAAATGACTGAGGTAGAGGCAAGTTTTGTGGCTTAGAGTGGGCCTACTACCACCTCGAAGGCATGGCCTTTAAGACCAGTGAGCAGAGCTGGAAAGTCCGCCAAGTTCTGACTGAACCCTTGCCCCCACCTGTAGATGCTTTAAAGGACAAAGACCACAGACAAAGGGAAGCTTTCCCGTAGTCTGAGTGTGGGTTGTCTGAAGGGGACATTATGATAAGCAACTCAGGAGTTCACAGACTCCCTTTCCTTGTGCCCCAAAGCCTGCTATGCCTACCAGTCCACTAGCCTATTAATGGGGCATTGGTGTTATGCAAGCGAGCTCTCCAGCTAAGCAAACTTGGAAATGTTGGTAGAAAGACAATTGCTCATTTTTGTTTACTGCCAACACAAAGTGGCAAACACAAGAAAAACCAGGTTTTTTGGAGTCCAGGCAGAAAAGTGGAAGAGATAATGGGCAAAGGAATTAGTCAACTCTCACTTGCTTCCGCGCAAACTGTGGTGAGGAAGGACTGGGCAGGCAGTCACCACTAAGGGCACTGAAGCTAAGGGGCCAGGTGCTAAGGACAGAGGGCTGCCTGCTTTCCTTCTGTGATGGCTAATTTTATTGTCAAGTTCGCTGGGCCAGAGGGCGTCCAGATAGCTGCTTATACATTATTTCTGGGTATGTCCGTGAGGGTGTTTCTGGAATAGACTGGCATTTGAATTGGTGGAGTGCATGCAACAGATGGTCCTCCCCAGTGTGGGAGGGCATCACCCAAGCCTCCAGTTGGAAGAGCTGCCTGACTGTTGAGCTGGAACATGGATCTTGTGCCCTCAGTGGTTCTGACAGCTTCAGGCTTGGACCGGCGTCTACACCATCAGCTCTCAATCCTTCGAACTACCAGCCTTCCTGAATCTCCAACTTACAGGTGGCAGGCTGGGACTTTTCTGCCTCCATGATTGTGCAAGCCAATTCCTAATAATAATAATAATAATAATAATAGTGTATAAATATATATATATAAAATATGTATTTACTTCTGTTTCTCTGGAAAACCCTAATACCTCTTCCTTCTTCCCTTCCTTCCTTCCTTCTTTCCCTTCTTTCCTCCTTCCTTTCTCTCTAACCTCATCCCTTCCTTATCTACAAGCCTTTTATTTTATTTCTCTCTGACTGTTCTCCTTAGCCCATATTTCTAGGTGCAGAGATTAGAGTGTTAAGAGAAGGCCACGTGATCCCTGTTTTATGGAACAAAGAGCTTTGGCTTGGAGATTTTACATACAAGGGCTGTCCGGAAAGTATCCAGCCATGTAATATGCAAAATAGAGGTATTTATGGCTGGATTTTTTCTGGAAAGCCTTTGTATATATAGTGGATAATGACCATAAATCAGTCAACTGATGGAAATGAATCTAGGGCAGACTTGTGGCCAAGTGACATCTGTGATTTATGTAGAGAGAGGGACTATACTCCTCAGAGGGTGCGTCCATGTCAAAAGTACCAATAATAGGATGGCTTTCTCCTTACAAGACTAAATAAAGTAATTCCAGTATGTCACCTCTGTGCCATGTATTGGGTCATGGTCCTGTCATATGAAACCCTCTGAGGGCTCGCACGGCTCTGAGAATGACTTTCAGGGCCCTGTCCCTGCTGTCCAGCTCTTGGAACCCATTTGATGCCGATTCTGATGTTCAATGAATAGTTCCTCTGACCTTCTGTAGTGCACCTAACCTGCTCCACCTTGAAGCCTTTGTCTTGCTGTTGTCTCTGCTCCATTGCTCTGATGCCTCTCTGCTCCCACCTCTCTAGCTAATTAGGCCACAACTAGTTTAAACTTATTACATGTCTCAGTGCAAATGGGTACCCCACCCCCACCAGAGAAATCATCACTGACCCTCCCGCTAATGTCCAGTTTAATATCTTCATAATATTTATCACTTCATGGCACTATCACCGTCTGAAATTGTCTTTTTTATATTTACTCATTTACCTGTTACTTCTCTCATTTAAACAGGTGGCATAGCCCAATGGTTGTGAGTTTAAACTAGACCACCTCGTTCTAATTCCAGCTCTGCTGCCTTCTAGCTGTGGGACCTGGGACAGGTTACTTAACCCCTCTGTACTTCACCATCCTACTCGGTAAGAGGGATGTGTAATAAGACCTACCTCAGGAAATGGTCACCCACGGGGAGTGCTCAGACGGCGTGTGGCACACAGCAGGCCCGAGGTACCTACTTGCTTGTAGCACTACTCTGTGTCACCCACTGGAGCATGTGTTTCATGACAGGAAGCTTGCCCTGGCTCATCTCTTTACCTTGAGCATCTGCAGACTGCCTAAAACACGGTAAGTGCACAATGCATGTCTATCGAATAAAGAACCTGTATCACTGATTCAAACTGAGTCCCAACCAATTGGTTAGTCTTTCACAGTTGCATGAAAGTTTTGCCCGGCTACATTTTCTGGGAAATATTATTTGTAATAATAAATGAAAAAATGTTTTAGTCTGTAAACATGCATAAAAATTACTAAATGATGGTGAAGGAAAGACAAGCATTCTAGAGAAGAAAAATGTAAAGATAGACCTAATGTACAAGTATTTTGAAGAAAATATTTCTGTCCTTACTGAGCATGGATTTAGCTCTAGGTTATCATTTCCTTGAGGGCAGAGGGTATTAGATTCTCTCCAATTACTAAATGTAATGCTGAGGAACTTCAGACTTTACGATGAAAAAACTCTTGTGATCCTATGAAAGCTCTTTCATTTGAAATTTTTTTAAACTTAGACTATAAAAAAGTAGTAAATAAAATACTTAATGAGAAAATATGCTCCTGTTTTATATTTTGTGTTAACCTGACTCCTGTGGAATTGACACATTTGGCATTTTATTCATTTTTGTATCAATCTAACTCGTGTGTGTTTGTTCTGTTCCATTAGCCTCCTTCATTTTGTCCAGTGGGGAACCTAGGCTGGGATGCAAAAAATTAGTAACTTCTATCATTTATTGAGCTCTTACTATGTACTCTGCCAAATTCCTTACATACATTAACTAAATTTCATGAAGCTCTTTATAGTGGGTAATATTATAATCCTGCTTTATGATGAGAAAATTGAGAATCAGGGAGGTGAAGTGACTTGTCCAGCATCACATAGCTATTAAGTGGCACAGAACAAATTTGAACCCAATTCTTTAAACTCTAAACCTCATGCTGCTGACCTATCTTATAGGATTGTCCTGAGTTAGAGGAGAACAGAAGAGCTGAACTTAGTAGTCATCCTATCAGGGCCCTTGATGTGTCCAGACCTGAAGACTTGGGTTAGAAGGTACTTCTTTTCAACCCTCTACCTGTTGCCCTGACCTGGTCCCCAGAGAAAGCTTTCTAGAACAGGGCCAATATCTGCTGCACTTAGGAAGACTTCCCATCCATCCATCACCTTCTACTGGTTTTAGAGTTGGCGAGAATTCTTAACGAGGTGCTTAATCTCCCATCCCATTACAATGACATTTGACTAGCATCAGCTTTTCAGAAATGGCACCATTTTTTAAGTTCATGGTCATTTATTAATTAATTCAGAGCTGTCCTCTCTCTAAATTAAAATCTTCCTGTCTGGCCTGGAAATAATTTTACTCTCACTGTCATAAACTGGCAGGTTCTTTCATTCCTTTTTGTATATTTCATCTAAAGGATTATTCACAATAAATTCGCACAAAATAAAAAGTCATAAGCTTTTAGACATAAGGGGAGTTTTGTGGTACCTTCTGTCTGAAAATGTCCATGTGATAATTTTCTTAAGAGAAAGTAACATGAGTTACTTTTAAAGGAATTTCACAATTTCTAACCAGATCAGGACTTGGAACACCAAGTTCTTGAAGACAGGGTGAGAAAGCTGTGGTTAGTGCTAAATACAGAATTTCATTTCACAAAGAACTCATGCATTTCTGTAAAATGGGACCAATAGTACCCAGCTCCTAAGAATAGAGCAAAGATTAAAGGAGATAGTGCCTGTAAAGCATTTAATACAATGTCTAGCACATCGTAGGTGATGCACCTCACCTTCAGTTCAGTAGTTCAGGAGTTCCATGGAGGGAATATATGATATAGTTGCCTCCTCGGCAACTCTGTTCAACAGATAAAGCACATAGCTGGATTATAAGGCCCCATATCATGTTAAGATGCTGCAAGGCTAGAAAAACCTTGAACCTCTTTTTACACCCGAATAAAATCAGCAGGCACTTCTCCAAATACTTCCCTCAAGATTCCAAATGAAGTTTTCCAAACCCTTGTTGAACATTTGTATTTAGTTCTGGTTTTAAGAATTCCCTTCTGCCTTGCTCAGTTCTGAATCTGCGCCAACATTGCTAGTTCTCACAGATAGCAATGACCCTTACAGTTATGGCATCGAAGCACTTACTTGGCCAAACACAGGCAACATGCTGAGGTGTCTCCACTCTGGGTGTCTAAATGGAAGACTTAAGATGGGAGGGGTTGTGAACCATCCCATGTCACTTGATGGCAGTGATTTAATATTCCTCTACTTCTGTACACATTGACCAAACCATAATTCACTACTGCAGAACTAAACAGCTTGTACTTTTTCATTTCATTGTATTAGCTTCTTTCTAAACAGCTGTTTTAATGCTGAGTCAAGCAAATCCATGTTTCCATTTTGAGCTACTGAAGTTCATTCTAGTAAGGGCTCCCTTGGCCTCTTTAGGTCAGAGGAAGAAAGAAAAGGAAAGTAGGTTCAGTGCCCAGGTGCCTGTCTCTTAATGGGGGGGAGCCATTTTTAGAGGAGATCTGAGATGCAGTCAGAATCCTCACCCCACCCTTCTTTCTTGGCATTGCTCTTTCCCGCTCTTGTGATATGCAGCCATTTGGATAAATATCCATTCCTAGAAGCATCTTAACATGTTGCTTCCAATTAGTTCCTCCTCTGTTGATTTGGCTCTTTCACCAGCACCTGCAGAGGTGACCACTAACATCTATAAGGTTGTTTTTGCATGACTGCATGGCAGAAGGATAAAGCCTGTGTGTGCACATTAAAGTGGTTTGGAAATGGATCTGAGAAACAAATATCCTGGGAAGTGATGAGTAATTTAAACCCTGAGCTAAGCTCAAAACAAATGTGTGATAATAGAGAAAGGTGAGCCCTCTGTAGTGTTGTGCTGGGAGAGTAGCAGGGTGTGAGTGTATGTGAGTGGGTTACGTGGCTCATGGCCAGAAACTGTCAGTGGGTTGACCTTACCTGTCATTCTAAGTCCACCTCCAGCCATGACATACCTGAAGCGGAGAATTCAAGGGTGCTGAGAATAGGCCTTGGATTCAGGCCAACTGATTCAAAACTAAGCCAAAATGAAGAGGTTCTTCTGGCTAATAGTTACTGATAGATTTCAATCCAGTCACTTGGTATTTGGTATCTGCAACTTCAATTGCCTTAAATCAGTGATTCTTTATCTCTTTGTGTCGTGATCCCTTTGGCAGCCTGAGGAAGCCAACAGGCCCCTTCTCAGGACAATAGGTTTAAATCCTAAGATACACAGAATTTCAAAGGAAAATAATTATTTTGAAATGACTTTATTAAGCTATTATAAAAAGCAACTTATGATAGAGTAATATATGTGTTCTCTACTTTTTCTTCAGTTCCCAAATGTAATTCTTTTTAACTTTTTAGTTTTGAAATAAATTTTGATGTACAGAAATGTTACCAAAACAGTATAAAGTATTTCAGATACCCCAGATTCCCCTCATGTTCACATCTAGATAACAATGGCACAGTTATCAACACTAACAAATTAACAGTGAACAGTTTTCTGAACTAATTGTACATTTGTTTGGATTTCACTGGTTTTTTTTCACCAATGTCCTTTTACTGTTCCAGGATCTAATCCAGGGTCCTACATTGTATGTAACTATTGGGTCTCCTTAGTCTTTCATGACCTTGATACTTTAGAAGAATAATGATCACTTAATTTTAGACCGTTTTTTAATTTGTGTTCATCTGGTGTTTCTTATGATTAGATTGTGGTTATGCATTTCATGTAAAAATATCTGTTTTCTTATGAATAGATTTAATAACCAGCTACACTAATAAATATAGTAAGTAGCTAATTAGTGCATTAAATAACTAACTATCCTAATATATAACTATCCTAATTTTGAAGGTATGATGGGTTTAAATGAGATTTTGTGAGCTGCAACAACTGAAGTGGGGTATGAAAATGTCTGTGACTTTAATTACTGACAAAATCACAAATACTGCTAATCGTGCTATGGATTGTTTTCTAGTTTTAGAGTGGAAGAAAATGCTAAATATCAATCAGGAAAATAGAGACTTTTTTATCCAAGCTCAGAGAACTCCCTGATTTCTATCTCAGGATGCTTTAGGGGTCTGGGGACCCCTAATGAAGAGCTCCTCTCTAGAGCTACTAAAATCTGAAAATGATTGAGATGAGTAAACCATATGCTAAAAGTTAGTACCAGAATTGATCTCTTCATTTTTCTCTAGAGATTTTAGGAAATGACCACAGCTGGACAGATGACCGTTCATGGAATGCTTCCAAATTGTTCACGTATAAATCCGCAACTGACTACCTTGATGGCTCTAATGTAGAAAGCCTCTGGTCCTTGGTGAAAGTTTGTGGGACAGCTCTTTGTAAAATGAAAGAGGAAACATGTGACCATGGAACCAGTGACTGACCTGAAATTTGACTACTTTCATGGATTCTCCTCGTGTGTTTGTGTGTGTGTAGTTTTCCTTCGTATTAATGTTATAATTCACTGTCTATGAGGAAATTTTTACCCAGTAAACTGTATTAGAACACCCTTCCTACTCTCCTGATCTGGACCCCAAAGACCTTTTTCTTTACTCAAAAGTAAAGGAAATATTGATAGGCAGATATTTGGATGACAGTCAGAACATCAAGGGTCATACAAGGATAGCTTTAGTGGCCGTTTCAGAAAAAGAATTCCAAAATCTCTTTGAAGGGTGGGCTAGGCTCTGGCATTGGTGCATAGCATCCCAAGGGGAGTACTTTGAATGTGGTAATAGTGATACCCAGCAACGAGGTATGTAACACTTTTTCTAGGATAAGTTCACGAACTTAATTGTCAGACTTCATATAGTCAAATATAATTAACATTTGGAGCATAAAATTGTGACCTAACATTGTGATATCTGCTACTGGGTATAGCATAACACATGAAATTAGTCACCCCTTGCAACAGGGGCTCAAATACACACAAAGATAATAGTGAATTTTTTTTCAGGCTGATGTTTTCATGAAAAAGGGGACAAGGCAGGCAGAATTTTATTTGCTGCTTTGGTGAATGTATAAGGCGAATTCTACTTGCAAATTCCATAGACAACTGGCAAGACCTTGAAATTGTCATAACAGTGAGTTAATTCTTCTGGTGAGACTCAAAAAAAGACCTGAGCTCCTCTGTTACAGGTGAGATGAGACAAGTGTGCCTGGTTGGGCATTAAGCACTTACTCATCACTGTTGATAGTAGAACTGATGGCTCCCAAATTATTGTCAAATAACTGACTACAATATGTATAGATCTGACCCTAATAGGTGTTATTCAGGTTACTCTCTTTTACACTACCTCACATTTTCCTACATACTATATTTTCTTAATCTCTAGGAAATGAATTGCCCTAGCTTACAAAATAATTAGTAACTTTTAAAAATTCTTTCACTTGCTTTGGAATATCATAGTCATGAGCCTTATTATCTGACTTTCATCAACAGATCACCGGACGGAGGGAAAGTTAGACTACATTTTAAGAGCCACACTGTTTCTTTAATTGGAAGAAATGTGTACAAATTCATAAAGAGAAAAGAAATTTTGCAACTGTTGGTGAAAGAGACCTCATGGAGGGTCTTATACACATTTTAATTAGTAATTTTACCTTCTAGACTTCTATAGAAAGAGTTCCAGAATGAATTTGGAGTGTTGTCACTCAGTTGTGAAAATTCTTTCTTTATTTGGATTGCAGTAAAGAGTTCCAAGCCAGAGCACACTGTTATTAAATTAGTTCTCCAGCATGAAGGTCATTCATGCCTAATTATTTCCTAACTGGCATTGCTGTGCAAAGTTTTTCTGTATTCAAAGCTTCTGGTTCTGAGGGCTTTGCTGGAGCCAAGGAGATGTGTCTTTAGGGAAACAAAACTAGCCCATTATCTCAAGTCTTTTGTATGTCATAATAACAACCACAAGCTGATTATGGCCCATTTCTGAATGGAAAGGAAAGGGTTTGGAGAGAGGTCATTTTGTCCCTGGTCACTCTCTTTTTCTTGTAGTCATATATCCAACAGATACTTGAGAGCAACTTCTCTGCCCTAACAGAGTGGTGAATAGTCCCATGTGATTAGGTTGGACCCATTAGAAATGGGTCCCATCCAGGCCTTGAAAGCTCTGTCCTGACATTGACATTGGTGTGTCCTGCATGTTCCTCTTGGAGTCTTTGTTTAGGGCACAGTCAACTTCTGAATGGTACCCTTCATCCAGCAGCACTCCGTGATACTACCAGCTCACATTTCTTCCTCCCCACCAAGCGTGCTTGCTTGTCACCTCCAAGACAGATGTTGGTTTCCATAGTATCAGTGATACGAGTAGCTACAGAAAATTTTGGTTTTCTGACTTATAATAACGCTTTATCCTTAACATCATCTAGTCCTGCGATCCCAGTGAAATTTAGATTCAATACATAAGAAAATTTACATGTTAGCAAAGACTATCTCTGAGTAATAAGTTAGTGATGATTTTTTGTTGTGATTATCAGTATTTTTTCAAATTTTACATGCTGAGGATTTATAACGTTTGTCATTAAAGAGATTAAGTTGTCAGACAGTCTCAGACATAATGAGCCAATTCTCCAGCTTCTTCCGGATGCATACATTCCACTCGAGATGGTGACGTGGCTGAAGCAGAGCATGCTTGTGGGACTCTGTTTCCTGTACCATGAACCCTTTAAACAGGGTAAATCACACCCTTGAATGTCGGCACCAATGATTTATGTGTCACTGTTATTTTATTCAAAAACACATGTTTTGAGACCTTTGTCTTTAGTTAGCATTATAGGACTATGGGGAAAGAATTTAGAAGGGTTTGCTCTCCTTTTGTTGATTTTAAAATAAACCAAACTTCACAGGAGAAAACTATCCCTTCTTTCATAAAATATTGGGGCTATTCATTCATTATTAAGTTTAATTTTTACCAATAAGCATAGCACAATGCCAGAAAAGTGACTTTACACTCTTAGAAATGATCAGGTCCAATATACCTACCACAGCCACTGGTATGTTAACTCATATTAGTAAACGGAAAGCCATTACAGAAACTGTAAAATTTTTTATTATAGTTACATCAATGCCATTGGTGGATATTGAGCTGAATAAATTAGGTGTTAGACAAATGATAAAAGGTGCATCTACCCAGCTGTAGAGATAAATCATGTTTTTACTGAAACATTGAGCATGCTGGAGTTTTGCTTGTGATTATGGAGAAAGGTTCTTTATGACCATAAACAATTTGACACCAACAAGGCTGGGAGGAATAATGTGTAATCTGTGGCTACATTTTATAGAGATTTGGGGGTATTATAACATAGGAAAGATTAGACTGTAATTATTACTGATGTGTTTAAAGTTGTTCCTAGTCTTTCAATAACTTTTGGGAGCCACCAAAAATTCCAGTTGTCAAAACGCAACAGGAACACACAATTACACGCACACACACACACACACACACATGCATGCACACACACAGTTTAGTAAGCATTGTACTATAAAAATCCCTCATCAGCCTCCCCAGAAAGTACTTATCTAGCTGATGCTTAACTTTTTCCACTGACCAGAAGTTCACTGTCTTACATGGAACCCCTCTTCACTTTAGAAAAATGTTAATTTTTGCATTTATTTATTTATTTTTAAGTCCACCCCTTCCTCAATATGAACCATTTGTCCTAGTTCTGACCTCAGAAATAAAAATGGGTAAGTGGAAATGTTTTTCTGGGCAGTCTCTCAACTATTTAAAGTACAACATTGTATTCTTTCCAAGTGTTCTCTTTATTCACTAGAACATGCCTTAGAAAATGAGATTGTTTGAAAATATTTTATGTAACATTTACAGAAAGTCATTTCACTTTGTAAAAGGTTCCATAATGGCTGCAGATTTCAAACAGTTTTTGTTTGATCCTATCAAATCTGTCTACATCTAGAATTATAGCCAGTGTACTTCAACGTGAGGTTGAGCTATGCTTCTACTGAAGCAGATGTGTCTATCTGAGGGTGCCGAAAATTGTTCTCATCTTACTGAGTATCCCTGATCATGGCATTATATTAACACCATTTCTAAAACCCATATTTACAACTAATCTGCTGAATTGATTCTTCAGAAAAGAGTTTTGCTCTTTTCTAGACGTGAGTGCGTGTGTTTAAAAACACTTTTATTATACAGTATCGTACATGATGAAAGAGAAATTATTTTAAAACTCAAGAGATAAAATTTCTTCTGTTGAACGAGGTGAGAATGGTATTCAGAAGTTTTGATTGTGCCCACCTCCTCCAACCCATCAGAAGTTGATTATGGCATTAAAAACCAATGGACACACGTCTTGATGATCGCTGATTATCAAAGATGTAGACCAAAGTTTATGTTAAGTTCATTGTTATTTTCAGTGCCTTGAACATAATAGGAGCTCAATAAATAGTTGCTGAAGAAATGAGGGATAAGAGATGATCATTTAAAATAACATACTCTCAGAATCTATAAAATCTTTATCAGCAGACCATAGTTAAAGACATCATAATAGAATCAAATAATGAACTTTCATGAAGATATCAATATTAAGCATTAATATTATCAACATTATGAAAAATGTCTGGAACTGGAAAATGCTTATTGTAATATTAAGTAAAAACTCAAAAGTCAAATCATAGGTATGTTAGGACACCACCAATGTTAAAAATATGCATATGTTGATTCTCATCTCCTTTTCCTCACCCCTTAGTCAGAAAAAGAGCAAAATTTTTTTAAAAAGTAGAAAAAGTTATCAAAACTCAGAAGACTCCCTACTTGTTATTATTAGTAACCCAAGCCATGCCACAAAACCCACCAGGGCAACGCATTTGATCATGTCTTAATCCTCAACTGTCTTCCATGAAGCAATGGCCAAGGGAAGCAATGGTGCTTCAAAACTCCCAACTTGTCTACACGGATTATAATCAAGTCATTGGGGGAGTGATAATAGATACTATTTATTGAGTTACTTTACTATGGACCAAGTTCTGTTTTAAGCATTTTGCACCCCTTAATTCTCACAATTGTCACTGCAACTATTACTACTCCCATTTTCCTATTCAGAAAACTAAATGACTGGGTTTCTTATCCAACAAGGATTTGAACCCAGGGAGTCTAAATTGAGAGTCCACACCTTTAAAACACTGTACTAATCTGTACGTTATATCTGTGCAGTCAATACATTTGGTTTTACTTAGAACCCAATTCATTTCCCTCACAACCTCTTTTTTCTACTGATCAAACCCCTCTCCGACTCCTTTCCCTGAATGGATTTCTCTAGAACACATGCCTTTGCCCTTACTGTTTACTTCAAATGAATGTGGCATTTCTCATTGCATTATCATTGTCCTAGAGGAACCCATAATTGGGGCAAAAGGAGTTGTACCCTGTTCAGTTTTATCTTACCTAGAGCTGTTTCATTTGGTTAAACTTACCGGATGAGTTCTTGGCTCATTCTTTTCTTGTCTCAAAAAGTAAATATTGTGTGGTCCCTTCCTCCTTACCTGTTTCTTCCAGTGTGTTATTTTTCCTAACACATACAAATATCATTTCTAATACCATCACACAGAACACTTCCAAACATTCCTAAGCCCAATTCAACCTACCAATTACACTTTATATGTGTGTTCTTAGCCAAATACATCACCTTTCTCTTATACATCTAATAGATTTTATATCCAATCATTACTTCCAAACTCTGTGGAAAATAAGTGTGTTGGCAGTTTTATTTCTGGTGGGTTTATGAGCAATTTTTACTGAAAAAATTTCCCCAAATGTGATATTTTAAATAAAATAAGTAAATTATTTAGTTTAAAATGGGAGATTACCTTTTATTGCAAAAACAGTGAACTCATAAGTGGTAGTAAAGAGAGCCAATAAATAAGTCATATCGTACTTTATAGCCCGAGTTGGGTTTACCTCTTTCTTTGTGAAGCTCTCTACTGCCCATCTGTATCTGAGCTGATGTGTACATAGGCCAGCCTTTTGCTTATGGGTCATAAAATTATCCAGTCATATGCAGTTGGCATGATTCAGTGGCACTACAATTGACAAATCTACACAGTAAAAATGATTTATGGCAAATAATTTATAACACATTCTATTTGGGTCCAAACTTCTGCAGCAATACCAAAGCTGTAACCTTGTAAATGCAATGCCTTTCTTCGAGAATGAAACTTCTAGCCCATGTAAAGAATCTATAATGTCTGAAATAGGCACCAATTACTTTCTTACATACAAAGCAAGATATTTTTCTTCAGAAAAGAATTTGTGTATTAAAATTACAGCTCTGAACCCCTTTGACTGATTGATTATGCATGGGCCAAGTGCAAGAGGACCTGTCGGGCTTCATCAAGGCAATGTGCATTGCGTGAACTCTAGAAGCACAGAAGCCAGAGCATCTACTCTCCTTTCCTATGACTAGCAGCCTGAAACAAATGCTTCCTTCATATAGGAAAATATTCGCAAGGCTTTGGAAATGCCTCCTCAGCCAAATACCACACACGCTGGTCAACAGGATGGACCATCAGGTCTAAATGTGCTGGAGAATTCACCAGCTCAAATGACACAGTGTATAAATACATGAGCTGGCTGAGGGATAATGAGTCACTGAGTCACCAAGGAGGGTTGCTCAAGACTGGTTTCCATCTGGTACCTTAGAGAGAGCCAGGAACATCAGCCCCGCACAACAGAAGGGCGAGCGGGGGATTGGCTCTGCTTTGCTTGCCATCTATAGATTGAATCACCGCTGTGTTGGCAGGGTCTTCTCTTAGCAGTTTTTACATATCCCAAGAGTCACTTTTAATTAAAAACAGCAACAATGCAGACCTATCTAGCTGCTGCCTTTTCTTCTTACCCTCACAGCTACATTTCCAAGAGAAACATTCCTATTTGATGGTTGGGCTAGTTCAGTGTAGTCATTTTCATGGTGCATTAAGTCAGCCCACTTAAAATGTGAGATCACTGCCTCTTATTACCAGGTAATGCATGTGATGGACATAACTCAATATTACTCCACCCCAGTCTCTTGCTCTAATTTTAATCGAAACCCAAGTATGGACCTTTATCTTATTTGGTTCTGTATTACTTAAATGATTTATAGGTTTGAGAAATTTTATATTTAAAAAATAAAGATCTACCCTGGAGCTGAGAATAAGAGGTCACACTGTGAACTAAGTCCCCAACAGCCCCCCACCATATAAAGATACCAGACCAAATGAGGTTGGCATAACCAGGAAGCCTCTAAAAACAATGTGATGTGCACTCTGAAAATTTCAAGTGGAAAATAGAATATGTTCACTAATAATAGGCAGCCAGATGTGATAGCATTAAGCTAGTAACATAGGTAGTTCCAGGCTGTCTCCCTCACAAGAAGACAATAGATAAGAAACCATTGAGAAAAATCCCAGAATTTGAGGAGTGAAGCTGAAGCACCCCTGGTCCACAGCGGCTGAGAAGGACTGCATGCGAAGGGTGAGAGGAGTGGCTACACCCTGCCTGTGCCACCCACCCTCCAGGCCAGGGCGGTGATGCGCGGAGAGCGCACCCTGGGCCTATGTGTCTTACAGTGGAAAAAAGAGAGTCCAAGCGGGACGCCCAGTTCTTCCAGTTTTGCAAGATGCCTCCTGAGAAGCCTTTCAGGTCTCTTCTCATCAGGATCACTGGGGGAATCTACTGGACTAGACCACTGGGCATCGGAGATGGAGAAAGGCAAAAAGGACTTTGAGCAGCTGGTAGGCAAATCTTGGTGGACTGCATTCCTGCTTGCAGCGGTGCCCAAGCAGCGACCCCAGCCAGTGGCCCTGCCCACTGACAGAGCTGAACTTGTGGCCTCCTTTATCCAGGGAGCTTGGATGGCAGTTCTGCCTGATTGGGAGGCCTAGTCAATGGACTATACTAGCATGGAACCTGTTCTGTGGCTCTGCCTGGGCAAGGGGACAATTCATAGTCCCACCCAGCTGCTGGTGCCACCCCTCTGAGAAGCCTGGCCATAGATGCCTGGCAGCTGTGGGGCATATCCTAAGCTTTGCCCAGGTAAGGGAGCAACTTTCCAGTCCCGTGCAACTGCTGAGCACCGATGCTGGCCCCACGTAAGCAGGGAGCCCGAAAGGTGACTCTGAGCAGCGCTGGAGTGTAGCCTGTGGTACTGCCCAGGCGCCGATCCCAGCCTGCAGCCCCATTCAGCAGTAAAGCTTCACATATAGCCTGCCAGACTGTGGACCATGGCCTGCAGCCTCGCCCAGATGGAAATATGGCATGAAAAGCACAAGGAACAAAAACAAAAATCAACAGTTGTGACTATACCAAATCAAAAACTTCTGCACAGCAAATAAAATGGTCAACAAAATGAAACGACAATTTGCCGAATGGGAGAAGATATTTGCAAACCATATATCTGATAAGGAGTTAATATCTAAAATATATTAAAAATTTATGCAACTCAATGGGAAAATGAAACCAAATAATTCAATTAAAAAACGGACACGAGATCTTAATTGACATTTTTTTTCCCAAAGAAGGTATCAACTGGCTAACAGGTACACAAAGAGGTGCCCAACATTACTTATCACCAAAGAAATGCAAATCAAAACCACAGTGAATCACCTCATACCCATTAGGGTGGCTGTTATCAAAAAAGACAAAAGAGGGAGAGAAGACAAGATGGCGACTGGAGAGGAGGTTCCTAAAGCCTCTCCCAGAAAACACAATTGAACGGCCGACCAGGAGCCAAGAAAGCGGACCCTGAGTGACAAACCGGCTGCTGAGAAATCCACAAATCGCAAGTAAACCTGAAGGCTGGCGAGAAAGGGGCGAGTCGGGGAGAGGGAAGGGAGCAGAGACG